>CAUYSK010000816.1:0-33291 GCA_963575035.1 Avahi laniger
AAAAAGTAGAAACAACCCAAATGTCCATCAACTGATGAAACCAAATGTTGAATAGCCATGCAGTACAATATTATTAGATAATAAAAAGTAATAAAGTGTTGATACATGCTACAACATGGATGGACCTTGAAAGCATTATGCTAAGTAAAAGAAGTTAGGCACGAAAGGCCACATATTTTGGTTCTATTTGTATGAAAGGTCTAGAATAGGCAGATCTATAGAGAAAAAGTAGGTTGCTGATTGCCAGGGGCTGGGGTGGTGGTCGTGGTGGGGCAGCATGGGGGGTGACAGCTGATAGGTATGGATTGCTTTGGGAGTGGTGGTGAAAATATTCCAAAATTAGATTGTGATGATGGTGGTACAGCCCTGTGAATACATCAAAAAAAATGAATTCTGTACTTTAAATGGATGAATTGTGTGGTATGTGAATTATATCAAAAGGATATTGAGGTCTAAAAAAATTTTATAGCAGTCCAAGACCAGATCTTGGGTGGCATATTCGTTGCACAGTACAGTGCAATGAATACAGTGGTTAATATTGGCTAATATTCTCTGTTGACTAAAAGTCAGTGTTTGCCAGTGTATTTTATAGACCATGTCTCCAGACATGTGTTGGAGATATTAACAGTATTCCATGGAAAAGGATTCTGTGTTGAAATAAATATGATAAATGCTGGGACAAACACAATGTAACCAGTATTATTAATACAGGACTTCTCAGATCCTTTAAAGTGCTCTGAGAAAGGAAATAAATGTAAAATGATTAAACTTATCGTAGAACTCTTCCCCCTCAATTAACATTTTCTTGAATTCAGAATACAATGACATCATTTTAAGTTAGCAAGAAAAATACATTCATTGAATGTTTACTATATAGCACTTTAATTCATTGTTACATTAAATCCTCTCAGCAGCTTTGTGACGTAGATACCATTCTCCCTGTCATTCCATCCTCCATTTGTAAATGCAGAAGCTGAGGCTTGAGACATTAAGTAACGTCATGCAGCTAGAAAATGACAGAACCAAGACTCAGAACCACTCAATCTCTTAATCACTGTTTCCCAAATGTATGCTTCTTTAAAAAGTATTCTAATTTAAAGTGCATGGAAATATATTTTAGAAATAATCCCGTTTCTGATCATTAAAACAGAAAAAGGTTCTAGTATTTAACAACCTGTTTACTTTCTGTTAACTTCATATGACTTGTATGTAGCCTCTCTACCCTCAAACATGCCAGGTAAGATCTGCACAAAATGCATTTTTCTTTTTTCTTTTCAGCCATTATATTTAGAGCTGAAAATACTGCTCACCTTTCTAATAATCTAATATATTTAATAATTTTCCCCTTGTAATAAATTAGTTCACTTGAGTTACCTTTAGTTCTAGTTAATGTGCTGACTCGTAAATAAAAAAAAAACAAAATCAAGCAATTGTTCAGGTGCTCTCTCTCAAGACATAGAAGTTTTAATGCTAAATATGGATGCTAGATAATTTTAGATGATCCTATGCATAGCAGTTTTGGGTGTAGCTCATGATGCCTGTAAAGCCTTTTTTATGAATATAGTTGTGTCTTCACATAAAAAAAAGTGCTTATTTTAAAAAATGAATTTCATCAATGTTTCTTCATTTCTAAACTCCCATTTATTTCAAACAGTGTAAATTTATGTCATGAATATGAAATAAAAAGGCTCATTTTGTGAATGTTTTTATTATGTATTTTTACGCTACCTGCTTGGCAAGAGTACATTCTAATTTTAGAACTTTTTAATGAAACAAATTTACTTTTATTTTTGCAATAGTTATCCATAAATTAATTGACATTGGTCTCTTTATGGCTTTCCATAAGGCCTTTCTGGAGCAATGCATTCTCAAGTGTTTCCTCACGCTCATTTTGGTAGGTGGCCACAACTAATATCTAGATTTGTGTGGCAATTTGTCTACCTGCTTGTGGAAGCTTCTGCTACTGTTCTGGATCCCTGCATGTGGAATTAAGTTTTTTCCGTGTTTTCAAATGGAGTGGGCATGGATGTGTGGCATTGGGTAAATTACATTGTATTTAAAATTACATGGAAATCTTTCGTAGTGATTTATGTGTTAATGCTGAAAAGCATTATTGCTTACTTCCATGGTCACATTAGAACGTTAGTAGCTGTTTTGGTTCTTTTTCTTGAGTTTGAATTCATGGTTCTTTGATGCCTTTTTGATATACCACACCATTTTACCACATTATTCCATGGAGTTTGGTTTTGCTTAACTGTATCCAAGTTTTGCTTTTTAGTGCTTTCTTAAAATGATTTGTCAAAGTTGTGTCAGTGCATTGTCGTCTGTTATGAAACCCTTCTGTTTCCCTTGCAGTGTGCTTATTCTTTAATTCACTTGCTTCCCAGTGGCCCTTTTTTCCTCCTCAATAATATAAAAATAATTTTTAAAAATGTGATATTCTGATTATTTTTGTTGAGCAAAATTACATTGTCTATAAACATTAGGACTGCTTTGGACAACATCTATAACTTGTTACTCAGTTTTTGAAAATTAAGAGACATAATTCTATGTAACATTTTTGGTATTTAATTTCTATACCTTAAGTCAGTGAACAAGTTGGTAAATTTTTTTAAGTCGGGAAATTTAGTGAATTATGGTTTTTTGATAGCATCATGCTAAAAATATTTTATTATGTAATTACCAGTGGTCTATATTTAAGCCAACATTATTGACTCTTATTTCACTGAGACCTTTCCCAGAACACATAGTTGAAAGGTTCTGTTTTTAATATTCACTAGCAATAATGTACTGTTCTACTGCTTGTGGTTCCATAATGCATATTAGTTTGTAAGTGTTTAGTAAATGGGGGAATGATGGCAGCATACTACATATATATGTAGCAGAGGTTCACACACAGATTTCCCCCAGCATGGTAATGCTCAGTCCACCAAATATTAGCAGCTAGACATGGCAAGCCAAGGAGGAGTACAGTAGTACTAAACACTGCGTCCATTTATCCTGCATTCTTTGTCTCATCTAAGAATGCTCATTTCACTCTTTCTAATATTTGTGCATTTTGCACTGATTTCTGTAGATCAACAGTACTAACCTTCCATCAGTCTTCTTCCAAAGCTGTCTTCATTTCCATCTTTCAGAAGAGGGTGGGAATCCATATATTTCTTTTAAAATTGATTTAATGGGAACTTAACCTGTCCTTTTAATTGTGTTAGTATTTTTAGTAGACTCAGTCTCTCTCTCTCTCTCTCTCTCTCTCTCTCTCTTTCCCTCCCTCCCTCCTTCTCTCTCTCTTACCCTCCATCCCTCTCCCTCTCCTCCTGCCTCTCTCCCCTTCTCTCCCCACCCTTTATCCCTCTTTCCCTCCCTATCCTTCCTCCCACCAGCACCTCCTTTTTTAGCTGTAATTACAAAGCTTCATAGGTTTTGAGTGATCTGCCTCTAACTAACCTGTGTGTTTTATGAAGTCCTGTTATTTTTAGTGAACTATTTTGCAGAGTTTTCTAAATTTTTTTTCTGGAAACACATATATTACATCATAGCAGATACTTCAGTAGATAAAATTAAAATTTGGGCTGTTATTTACTGTATATGGCAAAACAAAACTAAAAACAAAAATGCATACTAGTATACATATGAATTAAAAAATGATGGACTTTAAAAAGCAGACTATTGTTTAGACTTGAACTTTATATAATTATTTTGAGAAATTTTCTTAGGGTTTCAAATGACAGCATTTAGTAGTTTCATTCTGGCTATTGAATTTTAGGAGAACAAAATTTCTTAGGTTATATTAAACTCTGTAGTGCTAAAACTCATTACTAACTTTGTTGGGGTTTTGGAATTTAAAATGCCTTTAATGTACATCTTAATATTTTTCAAAGTAAATGATGTCTGTTCTACAATGTTGATATGAGAAACAAAAACACGCTTGTACGTAACTAATCAGCCCTTCTTTTCTCCTGTCAGCGGCAACCTTTGGCACTGCATCCATGAGCATGCCCGCAGGGTTTGGCACTCCTGCTCCCTATAGTCTTCCCACCAGCTTTAGTGGCAGCTTCCAGCAGCCTGCCTTCCCGGCCCAAGGAACTTTCCCTCAGCAGACAGCTTTTTCTCAACAGCCCAATGGTAAGATCTAACATTTGGCTAGCAGTGAGTCCCCTTTAGGAATTCTTTGTGTATCATAATGTTAAGTGCTTGGGCACAAAGACTTTGCTAAAGAATGCCATAGTATTATCTATTGAGTGTTTACTGCACAAAAATAGAAGCTTTTAGTGATTTGGGCCTCAGATAACTAAGTGATTTTATAAGTTGTTGTGACTGGATGACAGATTTAGGAGAAATCAGTGACATCTAAAGAGTAACACTTTTTTCTCAGAATTTCTTTTTTTTTTTTTTCCCGAGACAGTCTCACTCTGTTGCTCGGGCTAGAGTGCCGTGGCGTCAGCCTAGCTCACAGCAACCTGAAACTCCTGGGTTCAAGTGATCTTTCTGCCTCAGCCTCCTGAGTAACTGGGACTACAGGCATGCACCACCACGCCCGGCTAATTTTTTTCTATATATTTTTAGTTGTCCAGCTAATTTCTTTATATTTTTAGTAGAGACGGGGTCTCGCTCTTTCTCAGGCTGGTCTCGAACTCCTGACCTCAAATGGTCCTCGCGCCTCGGCCTCCCAGAGTGCTAGGATTACAGACATGAGCCACCACACCTGGCCAGAATATTATCTTTTTCTTTTTAATTTGTCTTGTGTGTTCTAATATGCCTCTTGATTTTAAAAGACCTTATAGACCTAGTGTGTTGGGGTTTTTTTTCTTTCATCACAAAAATGTTGCTTGTGTACTTTTTTTTATGTAAGGATTTGTGTTTTGTGTGTGTGAAGTAGACTCATTTTCTAAATAGTTAACTGTACTGTAGTTCAAATTTATTACTTGTTTTTAGGAAGGGGGGGAAGATTAACTTGACCATTTTTTTAACTTATTTCTCTCACTTCCTAAAATTTGAAGTCCATAGATTTGAAGATTATTTTTGAATTACAACTGCATGTTTTCTTTTTTAAAGTTAGTGGTTATTTAAAAATTTGTAAGTATGGTCCACGGAAGAGCCATAAATAATAACACATTTCTTGAGACATACTGTGTGGTCCACATAGATATCATTGTATTGTCTGCATAGCCCCTGCCAAATAGTCAAAAGCTCATGTATTAACTAAATCCTATGAATGTCAGTGATTTACACAGCTGAGATTAGTTGCAATTAACCATTTCTGAAGAGCTGAATGAAAGTTCTTTTAAGATATGCCACAGGAAGTTAGTTTGCGATATCTGAAAGAGCATGAGACCTAACAATTTAACTGTAATATTTTATTTTTGCTGCTCTGGTAGGAATTTCTCTGAAAGTTATTATTAGGCTTTACAAGTATCAAATTGTCTCTTGAAGACATAATGGTTATAATTGGTGATTTCTGTTTTTAACAAGGTGCAGGTTTTGCAGCATTTGGACAAACAAAGCCAATGGTAACCCCTTTTGGTCAAGTTGCAGCGGCTGGAGTATCTAGTAATCCTTTTATGGTAAATGAAACTCAATTTTAAGCATTTTATAAGTTGTTGCATCTTATTTTCACATTAGGAAAATAGACATTAGGTAGGATGTGAATACTATTGGATGCTATTTGGTATTCTTTTTTTTCTATTTTGAAATTTTTTTTTAGCATTTTTTAACTTCTTTCTTATAGCCACTAGATGACCAGGAATATTTGGTATTCTATTGATATGACATCATAAGATCATACAAGTTAAGACAGAGTCGGTGCATGATCCTTTTCTGACTTTTTAAAATAAAAAAAATTTGTCAGTGGCAAATAAAAGCATTGACAGTAAATAAGCTATTTTATAATATAAAACATACCTGCTTTCTTGTCAAAATAATACTTTGTGAGAGGTCTTAGGAATTAGTGAACAGTATGAAAGGGAGTCTTGGAGTCATAGATTTTGTTTGAATCACAAGTGCTTTTCCTTTTAGGGCCAGGTACCTTCTTAGAATATTACAAGAATTGTATGAAATAATGAATATAACAGACATAGCACAGTGCCTGACACATGATAGTTTTATTATAGTATGTTGCCAGTAACAATGATGAATAAATATTATTGCCAATAATAATAAAACAATTCTAATCTAAATAAAGTTTAATTAAATAAGAATAATTATATACAGGTTAATATTTTGTATTTTTGCACACACAGTACTTTTGTCTGTTTATTTATTTTATCTTCTATTTTCCTTTAGACTGGTGCACCAACAGGACAATTTCCAACAGGAAGCTCATCAACCAATCCTTTCTTATAGCCTTATATAGACACTTTACTGGAACGAACTTTTATGTGGTCACATTACATCTCTCCACCTCTTGCACTGTTGTCTTGTTTCACTGATCTTAGCTTTAAACACAAGAGAAGTCTTTAAAAAGCCTGCATTGTGTATTAAACACCAGGTGATATGTGCAAAACGGAGGGCCCCAGTAACAAGTTTTAACCTGTGAATTGGCAGAAAAAGGTAGCGGTATCATGTATATTAAAAATTGGCTAATATTAAGTTATTGCAGATACCACATTCATTATGCTGCATTACTGTACATATTTTTCTTAGAAATTAGCTATTTGTGCATATCAGTATTTGTAACTTTAACACATTGTTATGTGAGAAATATTCCTGGGGTAATAGATCAGCCACTTTTAAGGTGCTGTCGTATATCTTGGAATGAATGACCCAAAATCATTTTAACCATTGCTACTGGAAAGTTACAAAGTCAAAATTGGAAGATTTTATTCATTCTTGAATTTTTCCTTTCTAAAGAGCTCTTCTATTTATACATGCCTAAATTCTTTAAAAATGTAGAGGGATACCTGTCTGCATAATAAAGCTGATCATGTTTTGCTACGGTTTGCAGGTGAAAAAAATAAATATTAGAAAATATGCTGTTGTTTTTGTGTTCTTGCTGCAATGCCTTTACCAAAGTGGCCTTAAATATGAGTAGTGAATTGAGAACATCTTGAATTCTTAAAAGATTTCTAGTGACTAACTTTTTATTAAAAGGCCATGTAGAAAACTTATTAAAACTACTTTGACTGCTATATTCAGGAATATGTCAATGGTAAAGCATTTAAATGTAGCTTGTCAGATTTACCGTAATCCTTCTAATTTCTTTGCAACTTCTTAATTTTGGTAAATTTGTATATATAAAGAATTTGCATGTATGTGTATTTACAAATTTTTCTAAGTATCTTGAATTCTCAGACTGCAAAAGGCCTATTTTAACTATTGATTTTTTTAACAAAAATTGTCTTTGAATGTATTGGAAGTAGACATGCATTAACTGTGACATGATTGCACCTCAGTTTTTTTTCTTTTTTGAACAAACTGATATAATCTATACGACATTTGTTTATGTTTGTTTTTTGGGGGAGAGAAACTGGAACCCAGTGTTACCTTGAAGTCATGGAATACTTTGTTTAAAAAGGCAAAGTTACTAAGTTCAGTTATATCTTTTTGTTAATATTCAAATGAACTTGTTTAAATATTTATGTATAAGTAATGCCTCTTTTATCCAGGGATAATCTGGCAGTCTCATCAAAACGAAATATAATTAAAAAAACTTGGAATAGTTTTTTTAAAAATGCCTCTGAGCAAGCCACATGAGTCACAAAGTATATATGTTAGAACTCATACATTTGTTTTTATGTGAGATTTTAATAATTTTGATTATTTGATTTCCTAGCCCATTGCATATTAGCAATTGAGAAGGGATGCCTTGAAAGGAAGGGAACTGAAAAAGCTATGAGGAGCATACACTGTCCAAAAACATTTAGTGTAGGGACAGCCGGCCAGCCTATACGACATCACTGCATTATATCATCTTCTGATAATTGTCCTTTATTATGCGTCTGGGTCATCAAGAAAGGGTGAAATTGCATATGCAAATATGTAATACATGTTTGAAAAGTTTTATCTTAAAATTTTTTTAAAAAGCTTTGGTATTAAAAGAGGTAAACAGAAGTTTCCTCAAACATTTTATTCATGTTGAATGCCTTTTGCAATGATGACTACATGAGTTGTTGTAGTATTTTAAAATCTGTATAGTGTTTTAGACTTGTTAAAACATTGCTGTCCAGTGTACATCTAGCTCAGCGTGTGGTTTATTGGAACCATTTTGATAAGCAAGATGACTGGAAAAATCTCTACCCCTTTCTGAGCAGTATGCTTCTTCTCTTAGAATTAAATGAATGCTGCACAGGTCCAGATGTATGTTGGTATAGCCTTGAAATGTCTCTACATTTGAGGGGACTTCCTCAGCCCCTTTTTCATGGAGGGAAAATTTAGCAAATGTCTTCGAATTTCTGTTTTAGATTGTATTGGATCCCAATTAATTCATATGTACAAAGTTATGCTATATAATTGTAGGCCATTAGCCAAATAACCCACTAGGCTTTCCATCTAAGAAGTAAATTAAATAGTTGTTATTAAAACAATATTGAAGACTATTTTTTTTCTGGGTATATCTTGACATTTATAATTAAATGGGAATACTTTTAAATGAGTGCTGTAAGATCAAAATGTTTAGTTTAAGAGATCCAGCTTTAGAGTGGTTTCTCTAATGATATTTACTATTTATTTTTAAAAATCTGCTCTTGTTAGACCTTTATATTTGTATTTGTTTCTAGTTTTATATAGACTGTCAAAATTCTATTGAGTACTAAAAAGGAGAGAATCTTAGAAGGTGGTAAGACTGAAGACCTTCAAACTTCTTGGCCTACTAGTGGAATCATTTTCTTTCCTGATCTGTTTTTGTTTGGGAAAGAAGTTTCTCTTTTAGGGTGACAAACTTTGTTGATACAGTTTAAAAGGCATATTTTGTTCTTAGTTTTTGAAATAGAGAATATTTTATTCTCTATTTTTATGAAAATAGAGATTAGGTTATTACTTTCTTCCTTAAAATAAGCCCTTCTGTAAATTTGAAAAAGCTTTACCTGTGAAGTACCCTTGCCCCCAGTACATACCCTCTTTGGTACAATTCCTGTAAATTGGCAGAATAGGGGGATGTAAACTAGCTGCTGCTTTACCACTGTACCAACAATTCTGAAACATTGGTCTCAGGACTATAACTCTTAAAAATTACTGAGGATCCCCGAAGTGCTTTTGTTTATGTAGCTTCTAGCTCTCATAATTTACTGTATTAAAAATTAATGCTGAGATATTTTAAAAACATAATTGTTCATTTAAATATAACAATAAATCCACTAGTTGTTAACCTAAATAACATTTATGGTGAAAAATAGCTGTTTTCCAAAACGAAAACTAATGAGAACAGGAGCATTGTTTTATGTTTTGCACATCTTTTAAAATGTCTGGCTTAATAAAAGCAGTGAGATTCTCATACTGCTTTTGCATCTTTTTTTTTTTTTAATATCAGACAGCACATAGACAACAGAAAACTCCGTTGTGCACTTGTAAAATCATGAGAGGAAAAAGGCATATGACCTACTAGTATTATGAAAATATTTTAACTCTGTATAGCCCTTCAAAGGGTCTTGGACCCTTCAAGAATCCCCAGACCACACTTTGAGAACCACTATCAATTTGTGTGTTTCTGGAATGGTATTTACTTGTAGGGTGAATGTACTGCTCCTTGAACCTCTTGAGTTTTTTTGTTTGATGGGATAAACAAATAGCAAACTTTTTAACATTGTTTACTTCAAAGTAATAATACTGGTGATATTAAGGGAGTATGGCTTATTAAGCCCTTTCAATGTATCAGACACTTGCTAAACATTTTTCATACATTATCTCATGCAATCCCTGAAGTGGACCCATGCTTTCAGAATGAAAGAAGCAAGGCATAGAGAGAGGTTAAGCTAGTGACAGCTTTTGCCCTGGAGAACAAGTATTTTATTGTTGGATTAAAATGCTATCACATTTATGTGTGAGTAGATTCTTCGTTAATCTTTTGAAATTCTAAGAAAGTTACATTCTACATCTTAAATATATATAAAAACCTAATCATTAATTTGAGTTCCATTCATAATTTGATGAAATTGGTATAGCTTATTCTCTAGGGTTTTATTTAAACTTTAGAAGTAAATGAATAAGGGTAATGAGTGGAGCATGTTTTAAAGTGAAGATGCATCCAGAGGATCACAACGACTCCTATTTTGTGAAGCATTCCACCTTTGTTGATTTAGTTTCTACCCTATACAATTTTAAAATTTACTTTTAATATGATTTTATTAAAATTTGTGTTAAAGTAACCTGTTGTATTGATTTCATCCTCATTAGTTAAGCTTTTCTTTGTATATTTTAAAATACAGTGTTATTAAACTTTTTATGTAGTTGTATTTGAACAAATACATGACTGTGATTTAATCCAGTGTTGTGCTGGTGAATATTTGACAGCCATCTTTCATGAAAGAGAAAGGTCCCTGTTTTGTAGTGTTTATTGATGTTTGTGGTGTAAGTACGCTCACCACAGCTGATTTTACCGACCAATCTGATTTCATTAAATGGAGTTTGAGTGCCTCTCAAGCCTTTGCAAGCCAGCTCCAGCACAGCACTGAGATGTCCATAGCTCATTTGTTACATTTGTTGGTTATTTGATGATTATACCTAATATTTGAAGAGATTTTGTTTTATATTGTTCATTCATTCAGCAAGCATTTGTGTACTAGTTCATTTCTAGAAGTATACTGGGCACTGAGGTATTCTCCAAAAGACTCAAGCATTTGGAACCCTGTTTTTAAAAAGTCTAAGTGCTAGTATAGGGGTTGCAGATTCTCAATTCTGTCTGCAGTTCTGTTTTTTTGGCCAGCACAGTGTTTTAAAATGTTGGATTTTGATTCCAACTTTTTACAGTGGGGCATGCACTCTTAATGTGGCAGCTAGCCTTCTACTCCAAATTTTCTTAGCCTCAAACATTCAGTGCTTTTCAAGGCCTTTGAGTTGGCAAATCCTGAAAATGTTCTTATGCCACCTCTTATTGTGGTATTGGGAGTCAGTGTGTAAGGTTTGAGCTAATCATGGTATTTTCCAGTAAACACTTTTGCCAAGACTGTATACCCAATAACTTCTATCCAGTATGTGTATTTTATGCCAGTGGATAAGAATTTAATGTTTGTTTAAATGTATTTTTGAAATCCATATTTGTCCAGCACACAGGACCATAGGAGTTAATGAAAATAGAATGTTGTAATACAGGCTTTTGTAAAAAGGAAAAGCGATCCTGGATAAAATATTTTAATTGGTGCTTAAAATGCCCATCTATTAATTTTTATTGGTTCTCTGAAATTGTGAGTAGATACTTTCCAAGTTACAGTTTGAGCAATGAGAGTACAATTTGAATTCTTAAATTCTCAGCATTTTCCCTCAATCTTGAATGGTGGGAGAGAGGAATGAAACTCAAGGAAGCCTTCTGATTTTGACTGTATGATCATGAACTAAAGGCAGCAAGAGATTGTAAACTAATCTCAATATAGTTAATGTTTCATAGAATGCTTTGGGAACAATCAGGTTTTTTAAAGACTTTAAAGTTTTTGTAATATATGTTTATGATTTTTAAAAATTATGCAATATGCAAAGGGTATAAAGTGAAAAAGTATGTCTCCCTCTGTGACTTTATTTTCACACCCCAAAGGAATATAATTGCTTGTATTCTTGTATAGTCTTTCAGAAATGTTATCATTTATTTTATATATCTCTCTAGCCTCACACTGTCCTTCCTTATTTTAAATGTTCAGTTTTGTAACTTGGTTCTTTTTGTTTAACTTGGTTGACTTTCCATATTACCACATCCAGCTGTAATTCATTATTTTAATGGTTCCAGGATTCCATTATATGGATGTCCCTTTGGAAGAACATTTGCTTATAGACTTTTCTACTAAAAATATTGTTACGAGAATATCCTTATGCATATATGAAGATTACTCTTGATTCTGCCTGGCTGGAAACTTTCAATAAATAGATATCATTCTATTTTGAGGCTCACCAGCTGTTTAAGTATGATCTTGTGCTTCTATTTAAGAAATTCTTCTACTTAAGGAGGAGAAAAATCCCTCAAATTGACTTAAGATATTTGAAAAATCCTGTGCTTTTAATTAAACTATAAAGGCATTCAGTTCTTTGAAAGACTGTGCAAGCTCACATCTGTCTTGCACCTTAATTTTTCCATTGTCTCTACCCATAACTCTTGGAGTTTCTAAAAGTGTGGTTTGGGATGATTATTTTTTTTTTTACTATTTGTTGGTATTGTGCCTTTCCTTATCTACGTTAGCCTAGGCTATATCTTATTTTTAAGAAGAGAAAATTAACTATGGCAAAATCTATTTTGGCGCAACCACGTATTTTTCATTGTTTCTTCAAAATTAGCTTTTGTTGCTTTAGAAAAGATTTGAATAATAATGAAAGTTTTGATTCTGATTCCTCAGATTAGAGGTCAGAAATTTCTCAGCATTTATTTACCATTAGTCAAGCACAGGATTATGCTTCCTGCAAAAATTTTTTTAAATGAATAATACTTGTTCTAACAGCTGATAGAAAGTGCCTTGCACTTTAAGATTAGAAATAGGGAAAAAGAGGACTTTTACTGTGAAGTTCCAAAGAAAGTGTAAGAGGACCTTCTAATCAACAGGGACTGTTTGGAAAAAAATAGGCCAAGATTTTGGAAGACCAATTTTAGTGCAGGAGGTGGTTTTTAGGTATTGGATGAAAACTTGCAGGCTGATTTCAATATTCACTTCTAAAATAGTAGATAAATTTGGTTAAGTTCTTGTTCATTGTGAAATATTGTTGGAAGAATTTTTTTCAAAATAAAGACTTCTGAATTTGTGTACCATTTGAGAATAGCCTCTTTCCTTTAAATGAATGTGTCACATAATATAACAAGACATCTGAAATGTTGGAAGAACAATCTTTGTTCCTTTCATCATTCACATGTATTCCTATAAAGCAACTCATGCATCTACTTCCAGCTTATCCTTTTTTATTCCATTAGTAGTTATACATTATTAACTGCCTTTGCCACTTTTTTCCTGCTTTTTAAATTACAAAACATCTGCATTGTTAAAAAACAGGACATATTTGTTACTTCCAGTATTCTTTTTTTCCTGTAAAGACTGACCTTTTTTCTTGAGATACAATTGGTGAAGGTTGGTTTTAAGATACCATTGTAATGGAATTTTACCTACACAACTACCTGTAGAAATCAAAAAGGTAAATCGTCAACTGCCCTAGTTCTTCTGTTTCATAAATTTTTTTTTTAATCAGAGAAGGATAACTCATTCAAATCCTCTACTTGTATTGATCATTAGACTTACAAACTCTGTATCTGCTACACACAGAAATGGCTGTTTTTCTTTGGGGTCTTAGTTTCGCTATGATATGTCTGTATGTAGGTGTTTATTTTTATTTTTTGCGTGGAATTTGGTGTGCTCCTTGAATCTTAATGCTGGATTTGTTTTGTTTTTTAACCCCAGCAAATTTTCAACCATTCTATCTTCAAATGTTATTTGCCGCATTCTCTTCTACAGTAACTTCTTCTACAGTAAGATTTACAAAAGTTTTAAAGAAGGAACTAAATAAAATTCTGTTGGATCCTTGAAGGATTTTAAACATTTAAAATGTTTATGGTTATCAATATCAATTCTGACTAAATTTCCATAAAGTTATCACAGAAGACGACTACTTCTAAATTTAGAATATATAAGCCATGATACGATTTTAGAACAGTACAGTTCCTTTCAGCCTTATTATTTCAGTTACTATGTATGGCTAGCTCTCAGAGAGAAGAGAGAAACTACCAGGCCTTTCAGATAAGATTTCCAGTATCCCGAACTGTGGGAACTTTAGAGAAATTTGCAAATTCCAGGGGGACATTCAGAGACTTCCAATATATTTTTTTTTAACTTAGAAATAATACTTTTTAAAATGCAGAACGATTTTGACTTTTTAAGTGATGTTTGAGAATTCCTGTAATTCTCACAACCTTGTATGTAGGTATGATTTTTGTTTTACTAGACAAAAGAGGCTTAGGAACGATGGCTTACTTGTTCAAATAAAGTAAGTGACAGAACTGAGCTTTGAACCCAGCTCTCCAATTCCGTAGCAGGTGCTCAAAACCACTGCACTGCAGTGCCTCAAAGGGACTGGTGGTCCCGGTGGGGAAGTGTATGTATAAAAGTACAAGTCCAGGGCAGGGAAGTGGGGCTGCCGGAGAATAGGGGACATCTCAATCAGACCCAGTACAGACGTGCGAAGGAGTAGTAGAATTTAAGACTGAGGGGCAAGGGTGCGAAGGAAGCAGGAAGAAGAGAAGTGTGTATATTGTGGGTATGTTATATTGATGGACAAGCAGCTGTACGGAAACAAGTTGAACAGTTTTTTCCCCAGGTCATTTGATGAGAGGATGGGGTGTGTGTGTGTTTGCATGCGCACACACACTGTGCGAGTACTCGTTGCAAAACATTTCCTTCCTAGATTGCTGTGGCATGAAGAACATGGAAAGGGTTCTAACAGTCAATAATAACGATGTTTAAAATCAGTGTAAAATAGTATTAGGTTGGAATTCTCTACATACCACCTACGACATTAAAAATGATCACAGTTATTGGCTTACTCAATGTGTGGTGTGAGGACCTGCAGCCTGGACGTGGTCACCTGGGAGCTTGTTAGCCTTGCCGAATCTCAGGCAGAATCCCAGGATAGTAAATCAGAATCTGCATTTTAACACAATGAGATTTGTATGCAAATTCAAGATTAAGAAGCACTGATTTAGGTCCTACCTGTTTTAGATATGTTATTTTTGTATCTAGCTTTTAAAGTCTGTATAAAAGTTAATTTGTTTTGCTACATTGCTCTGGAGAATTATGAAAAGTAGATTAAGAAAAATTCATTTATAGAAATTCTGTAACAGTACATGTGGATTAAGTTCTCTTTTAAGTGTGTTCAGCTTTAGATGTGTTTCCAGGAATTAGGAGTCCATGCAGAGTATCTTATTTACGAAGAAGGAAAGAAATACGCGAGTATCACCCTCACATACATAAAGGCATTAAGTAGTGAATGCTGTACAACGAAGCATGTGTAATGGCGGTAGGGTTTTCCCTGGAGGGTATTGTGGAAGGAAACAATTGGAAGATCACAGGTTTCACTATCACTGTGAAGCCGGCCACTGGAAGGGGGAAGGAGGCTCTGCAGATGACAGAAGCACCCAAAGACACCTGAAGTCTTTCTTGGTGCCGGTCCTCATTGGAGCGGTTAGCTCAGACGAGTGGCGGCAGGGCCTGGAAACTGGCCAAAGAGGGCCAGTCCTATGATGATATTAAGGAAATGGTGTTTAAAATTGTTTTTCTTATACCCTATTTACCTTTGAAATTTAAAAGCAATCACTTCACAGATCTGTTGTGTTTTTACAAAAATAAAGTGTGTTCATTGAATGAAATTTTTAAAGAGAGTCCTCCCACCCCAAAATACACTTAACCTCATCACCCTGAGATCACCAGCATCAGCATTGTGGTGTGTATTTCCCCTCCAGCTATTTAGTGTGTGAGTATGTGCATTCTGTATAATTGTTTTCTTGTGTACAATTTGTGTGAGATTGTATCGTCTGCTTTCAAAATGCAGTAATTCGTAAGTACCTTTTCCCATCATGACATAATGTACAAAACCATATTTAATAGCTGCACTAAATGTCTCTTACAGCATAAATTTCTTCACCAGTGGTGTGCAAACTTTAAATGTCTATATAGCATATGTTTTAGACTTCACAGGCCACATGGTCTCTGTCCCAATGACCAGACTGCCCTAGCAGTGTGAAAACAGCCATAAGCAATATGTAAATGAGCTCAGGTTTTTGTCAGTGAAACTTTACAAAACCAGCCTGCAGGTCATATAGTTTGTCCACCCCTGTCTAGTAGAGCCTTTAGGTTATTTGCATTCTTTCTGATCAGGAGCCATACTTTTAGCATCTCTGCCCAACTGTAGAGATTAATCCCCACAGGGGATGTTTCTGGGCCAAAGGCTATGCAAAACATTAAGTCTTTTAATTCACAGTATAGTCCTCCAGAAAATTTTCCCAACTTAGGGTTCCTACAAGCTTTTGAGTGTGTTTATTCCTCTGGAACATTGATAACACTAGTTATTTTTTAAAAATTGTCAATTTGATAGGTCAAAGATGTCATCTAATATTTTATGTTTCTTGTATTACTCTTAAGGTTGATCATCTTTGCATACCCCTCTTTCCCAGTATGGTCGTCTTTAAAAAAAATTTTAGACCTTTTTGTATATCACTATTAAGTAAAACCACTGTTATGTATTTTGCAAATATTTTATGTATAGAAGTTTTATGTTTTTATAAAAAGCCAAATCTGTCCATCTTTTCTATAATTTCTAACTTTGAATTCATGTTCAAGAAACACTTTACCAAACCAATGTTATATAAATATAAACCTGTATGTTCTTAGGATATTTCTGTAGTTTAGTTTTTATGTATAAATATTAATATTCAAGGTTGATACAATTTTTAAATTGTGAAAGAAGGTTATTAGGTAGGAGTAGTACTAGAGAGGACATCCTGTGTTGATTGGATAGTGTACAATTCTCATGGAAATTTAGGGTCAAGGATATGAATCTTATAACAAAAGCCCACACAATAGTAGTGTTATCTCTTGCAGCATAGGATGATTTCAGCTTCAGAGTTTCAAAATCCAGAAGAGACATAAAGGACAACTAGAAGGATGTTAAATGGATGTACGCATTTTAAGAGGGACAGGGTGTGATGGAGCTGGTAAGATGGGTGGAAGACAGGAGACTGGAATAGGCCAAGAGTAGCCAGTTTTCTTCATTCTGTGAGGAGAACATGCTATCTCTGTGGGCAGACAAGACACCGCAAATGCCAGCATTCTAAAACGTGTACGCTGGCCAAGCAGCCTCTTGGTCCTGCAGAAGCACGTCGGCTGCTATTGCTGACATGGAGGAATTTAGCCATCTGCGTGAGGCAGCTGCAGGGATTAAAGTGGTAATTCACTGAAAAGTTTGACAATTTAGTGGGATGTTTTTATAAGGAAGAGCCAGGCGAGATCACCCATTTAATTGCTTTAGAATATCCTCAAGAAAACTTTCTATGGACCCCATACAGAACATCGTACCTTAGCTGCAAGGGTTTGACTCTGGGTTCACAATAGCTGCCTCAGAATATGAGTAGAAAATAATCAGCATTTATTTTTTAAAAGCAAATGCTTTCTGAGAATAGACAGCCCATAAAGTGTGTAAGGAATAAAGAGAAATATAAAAGTGCCTGCCTTAAAGGAGATTATAATTTATTTAAAAAGAGTAACATGTACACATGAAAAGGTAATTAGTAGGTTATGAAGTATGAAATGTCCAATTTTCTTAAGTTTGACAGTTGATATCTCTGACATTTCACTTTGACACTTCCTGTTTTATTTTTATTGTGAAGGTACATCCTCATTCTTTCAAATGCATGGTTTGGCTTGTGATTATCTTTCACATTTTTTTTAAGAGCAATTTTTGTGAAACCATGGACAAATCAAAAATTTGTGTTATTTTCGAATGTGAGTTCTGTCGTGGAACCAGCGCAGCACAGACAGCTCGAAATATCAACGAAGTGTTTAGGAAAGATGTGGCTAATGAACACACAGTACATCAATGGTTTGAGAAATTCTGTTCTGGTGATTTTAATCTTGAAAATGAGCCACATGAGCGACCTGAAACCAAGGGTGATAATGATGAACTGAAAGCTGTAATGGAAGCGAATCCATCTCAACCTATGCGTGAGTTAGCAGAAAGGTTGGGCATTACTATCCCAACGAGATTGGACCGTTTGAAACAAATCAGCAAGGTAGAGAAGCCGGATAGATGGGTTCTGCATGAATTAAACGAATGTCAGAAGAGAAATCTCGAAGCTTGCCTTTCTTTGCTGTCACGACATAAAGGTGAACCATTTCTACGCCGTATCGTTACATGTGATGAAAAATGGATTCTTTTTGACAATCGCAAGTGTTTAGCACAATGGTTAGATAAAGATAAAGTGCCAAAACACAGTCAAAAAAAAAAATGGTGTCCGTCTGGTGGTCCAATGCTGCTATTATCCACTATACCCCATCAAACCTGGTCAATCGACTACAGTGGATGTCTACTGCAACCAACTGGGCGACATGATGAGGATGCTTGCCAGTAAGCAGTTGAGATAGGTCAATAGAGACAGGCCAATCCTCTTGCAAGACAGCACTTGACCACATGTTGCACAAACAACACTGCTCAAACTACAGAAGCTGGACTTGGAAACTCTCTGTCATCCACTGTACTCATCAGACCTTGTGCCACCTGACTACCACTTCTTCCAGGCTTTGGGCCACTTCTTGCAAGGAAAAATATTCAATTCTCAACAAGCTGTGGAAAGTGCCTTTCACAATTTTATGGCCACTTGCTCTCCAGGCTGCTTCGCTGCTGCCATGAACAAGCTACCATTAAGATGGCAAAATTGTGCTTATAGTTTAGGTGCATACTTTGATTGTACTGCTTCTTGTCTGAGACATAATAAACTACACTTTTGATTAGAAATCAGACATTTCATATTTAACGATCTAATAATGTTTCATTTCGTTCTTCCTAGTCTTCTGGACTCTTTAAAAAGGAATAATTATACATTTTACT
Organism: Avahi laniger; assembly: GCA_963575035.1. NCBI lineage: Eukaryota > Metazoa > Chordata > Mammalia > Primates > Indriidae > Avahi > Avahi laniger. The sequence continues at coordinate 18,709 of CAUYSK010000816.1, forward strand.
GTAAAATTAATACACTTTCATGTTGGATCACAGATCAGTAAACTACTATACTGCCTGCTGGAGAAACCTGACTTGCCACCTGTTTTTATAAACAAAAAGTTTTATTGGCATAAAGCCACACCCATTTCTTACATATTATCTGTGTTGTTCTCATCCTGCAATGAAAGTTGTGACAGAGACCTATGGCCCAGAACATCTAAAGTATTCTTTTACAGAAAAACTTTACCAACCCTTGCTCTAGGTAATTAGGTAAATGCAGAAAGTATAACAATTTTAAATTGTCCATAATTTCACTTTTTGCATGTCTGTGTGTATGCATCTTACACACCAAAATGTAAAGTGTTTTGTATGGTTATATGCACATTTTTAGCCATTTTTATGTCACTAAATATGGGAAAAACAAGAGTTTTAATGCCTGCTTGGTATTTCATAACATAAGTATGCAGTAATTTATTAAACAATCTTGTTTCCAGTTTGCATTAGTATAAATATTTTAATAAATATCCTTATACATAAATTTTTTGTGTTATTTTTTTAAAAGACAAATATCAATGTATAGACTTACTGGAATTAATCTATTCAAGATTCTTATTTCATTCTTACTTCCAAATTGCCCTCCAAAGACATTTTATTAAATTTATACTCCCACCATTAGGATTATGAATGTTCATTTTCCTTGGTTCTTACTAGTGTGAGATTTTAAAGTAATCTTACACTAGTATGCAAAACATAGTGTCTCATTATCATTAAATAGAGAAGCTGACTTTTTCCAAATGTTAATTTGCTTGTTCTAGTTTCTCTTTTTGATTTGCCTATTCATGTCCTTAGCACATTTAATTGCTTATGTAAATGCAACATTTTTTTCTACTTGGAAACATTTCATTCCCCGATGCTAATTCCAAATGTAATTTTATTACTGTCAACTATATCTCTAACCTACTTATGCATGCCTTTGCTTAGCATATTTCATTTATTCATTTGCTTCCCTACTAGGCAGTGCTCTCTTCCATGGCAGTAGCTCTGTGTCAGTTACCTCTGGATTACTATGACCACCACTGGCTGGGCAGGTGCTAGACACTCAATAAATGTAGCTTGTATGAATGTGTAGTTTTTGGGTCAACTAATGGTAAAGTAAGAATTAGCACTAGTAAGGTAACAGTCCTTAAAAGAGTTATCATTCCATACCTTTTGAAAATGTTATCTTCATCAGCACAAATATCAAGTATGTACTGTAAGCCAGGAATCAAGTAGGTACTGGGATTTAACAGTAAATAATATATAGTGCCTGTCCTGAAATCAAGTGGGAAACTTGGAATTACAGTAGGATATAAATTCCAGTATAGTCAGGAACATAGACACAAGTGCTCAGTGAAATAAGAGCTGTGGTAGAGGCTCAGGTGCTATGGATACAGGTGGGAGAGGCCAACCCAAAACTAACCCAAACTAGAGCACTGGGAAAGGTTTTCTATGGGAAGAAGTAGCCAGCTAAGTCTTAAAGAATGAGGAAGGTTTATCTAGTTCAGTGTCAAGGGAAATGCAGGCACTGAGATCACCCAGTGCAAAGATCTAGGGCTTGCAGGAAACTTGAGGCTTTAAGAAGAATTTCAAAGTATGGGGAAAATGGAAACGGAAAGCAAAATGATGAGTGATCAGACAGAACAGATAGAAGCCAGATGTTGATGGGCCTCCTGTGCCATTTCAGGAGTTTTGATTTGTTTTAGGGCAGTATGGAAGAGGAGTGGTTAAGCATTGACGGGTTCTAAGCAGTTAAACATTATCAGGTTCACAATTTAGAAATAGGACTTTGGCTGCAGAGAGGAGAATGGATTTACTGCAGGAATAAGACTGGAGGCAGGCCAGGCGCGGTGGCTCATGCCTGTAATCCTAGCACTCTTGGAGGCTGAGGCAGGTGGATCGCTCAAGGTCAGGAGTTCAAGACCAGCCTGAACAAGAGCGAGACCCCGTCTCTACTAAAAAATAGAAAGAAATGATCTGGACAACTAAAAATATGTATATATAGAAAAAATTAGCCAGGCATGGTGGTGCATGCCTGTAGTCCCAGCTACTCGGGAGGCTGAGGCAGGAGGATTGCTTGAGCCCAGGAGTTTGAGGTTGCTGGGAGCTAGGCTGACGCCATGGCACTCTAGCCCAGGCAAAAAGAGTGAGACTCTGTCTCAAAAAAAAAAAGACTGGAGGCAAAGAGACAGTTGTGAGGTGGTTTCAGTAATTTATGTGGCCTGAGCCAGCATAGTGGGGAGATGGAACAGGAAAGAGTGATCACTCATGACTCTTGACTTTTGGCTCAGACAACTGGATGAAAGTGAGTTAGAGAAGCAGTTGGAAGGGAAGATGATGAGTTCAGTCTTAGACACGTTTCTGAAAGTCTTGTATGTAGATGTAATCAGTAGAAGGTCACAGAGATTCAAGTGAGAGGACTGAGCTGGAGAAAAGCATTTGAGTCTGGGCATTCTTAGCATGTAAAAGCCAACTAAGTTTATGGAAGAACTTCCAGCTTCAAGTAATGGAAGGGGGTGTAATTCCTTTCTGACTAACCCTCCCATAAATAACTGAATTCTGGAAAAATACTGAAAACAGTTATCTAAAGGCACTGGAGAGCGAGCAGTAGCTGGCACAAATGGGAGGGGAGTTGACAGTTGAGAGGAGGGAATGGCACTGAGTTTCCTGTCTGGATAGCTCACCGCCTAAGCACAGGCCCCAGTCACCTTTATGTGGAACAGCTAAGACTTGACAAAAAATAAATAACTGTAGCTGAACTCTACTTATATATCAGATTGAACTTCGTATACGCAAGGCAGACTCCAAGCATCCCGGCTCTGTTGCCCGGGCTAGAGTGAGTGCCCTGGCTTCAGCCTCGCTCACAGCAACCTCAAACTCCTGGGCTCAAGCGATCCTCCTGCCTCAGCCTCCTGAGTAGCTGGGACTACAGGCATGCGCCACCATGCCTGGATAATTTTTTCTATATATTTTTAGTTTTCCAGCTAATTTATTTCTATTTTTAGTAGTGACGGGGTCTCGCTCTTGCTCAGGCTGGCCTCAAACTCCTGAGCTCAAATGATCCTCCTGCCTTGGCCTCCCAGAGTGCTAGGATCACAGACGTGAGCCACTGCACCCAGCCAATATATTCCCTTTTATACCTTTAACTGTGTGGAGAAACTCTTAACACTCAACAATAAAAACCAACCCAAAAAAATGAGCAAAGGATATGAATAGATATTTTTTCAAAGAAGAAATGGCCAATAATAAGTATATGACAAAATGTTCAACATCATTAGTCATTAGGGAGATGCAAACCAAAACCACCAGGAGATACCACTTTGCATGTACTGGGATAGCCTGTGTCAAAAAGATGGGCAGTAACAAGTGTTAGCAAGGACATGGAGAAACTGGAGCCCTCACGCATTGCTGTTGAGGATGTAAAAAGATGCAGCTGTTTTGGAGAACAGTTTGGCAGCTCCTCAAAAAGTCAAACATAGACTTACCATATGACCCAGCAATTCCACTGCTAGGTATATACCCAAGAGAAATAAAAACATTTCTATAAAAAATTATATGTACAATTGTTCATAGCCACATTATTTATAAGAGTCAAAAAGTGAGAACAACCCAAATGTCCATCAACCGACAAATGGATGGATAAGATGTGGTGTGACCATGCAATGGAAGAGCATTCAGCCATGAACGGGAATGAAGTCCTGACTCATGCTGGAACACGGACGAACCTTGAAAACTTTATACTAAATGAAAGAAGCCAAACACAAATGGCCACATATATGTGACTCCATTTATATGAAGTGTTCAGAAGAGACAAGAAGTGGAACAGAAGTGCCTGGGCCGCGGGGCAGGAAGGAATAGGAAAGGACTACTAATGGGTGCAGGGTTTCTTTATGAGGTGATAAAAATATTCTGAAATTTAATAGTGAATTTTGTGAATACCATTGATTTGTATACCTTAAAAAGGTAAATTTTATAATATATGAATTATATATCAATTTTAAAAATGCAAAAATAAAATAACTGTTTCTATGAATAAAATATTCAAATACTTATTCTGCTCTCCTAGACTCTGGGGACTTGATCTGAATCCCTGGCCCAACACCGGCAAGTGGTAAAGTGGCAGACACTCTTTTCTGAGGAGCAATTCAACAAGTGACTGGGTGAGTGAACTAAATGCAGATACCCTAAATAAAACTGCTTTGGCTCTTTTCCCAGGGGTGATAAACTTGGGTCCCTATGGCCCATTTCCCAGCGATGACGTCTGCCCTCCCTGCTGGGCCTGCTGCTCCTCTTTCTGGAGTGGGTTTTGTCACCAGCCCCTTACCCAACCTGGACCTCTTGCTCAGGGGACACGCAATGAGCAGCCCAGTCGTACTGATCATGTCCCAGCACTTTGTTGGCGATCCTTCATATGGAACACCATGGCAACATGGATGGAGAAACCAGATGGAATGTTTTTGTAATAAAAGAATCCAACTACTTTTACTCTCTCGGGTATGGGTTGGGAGAGGATGAGAAGATGCAAATGGGCTGCGAGAAAACAGGGGTGGCAGAAATTGCGGAAGTACAAACAGAAAATCATCCTGCCCTAGTTTGGAAAGAACCTGCTATCTATGTTTCTCTGCCACTTTTTATGTAACAGTAAGCTGACGCTGCTCAAATCAGGAGTTTAGTTGTCCTTCACACGTTCCCTGATAAGTTGATTCTCCTCATCCAGAAAGAATGAACAGTGCTAGCAGTTACTACGAAAATGCACGAAAGCATCCAGACATCCCCGCCCAATCACCTGCCTTGTTGTTCCAGCAGCCCACTGTGTCTGTGACGCTGCTGGGGTTCTCAGAGCAGCGGCAAAGAGCGTGGGCCGTGGATCTCTCCGATCTCGATTCCAATCCCCGTCCGTACCTCAGAACACTTGCATTTTTGGCAGCTTACTTAGTAATCATTTCCTGAATGCTGGTTTTCCCATTTGTAAAATGTGGACCGTGATAATGATCTTTCACGGTTGTCATCAGCATTACATGAGATGGGTGTATGCCTGCCCTCAGTAATGTTACTATTATTATTCAGCTATTATGTAACTATTCCTAACTATCAATGTGAGTTTTATTTTCAAGTTTTTTCTTGTTCAGAGTCTAAATTTCTTTTAGGTCTGAACTAATTTTTACGAGTAAGATTTGGCTCTATCCGTTTATATTAATTTAAATTACAATTCTAGCATTATCTGCTTAATCTCTGACCAAAAAAATAAATTTGACTGAAATTGTTTCACACATTACTTGTATATATCAAGTGAATAAAAATGAAATCTTTAATCCAGATCAAATGAAAATAACCCCTTCTACCCTCTTTAGGCAAATTGGCAATTCCCTTAATAAGCACATGTCTAGGGAATACTTCTTAGTAAACACGGAGCATTCTGTTTTGTCATGCAACTCACTTAAGAATTTAAGAGCTGGAAGGGACCCTTGGGAGAGTCTGACCACCCATATTTACATGGGAAGAAATGGAGGCTTAAAAAGGTTTTGCGACTTATTGACAAGCAGACAGCCGCACAGTGATATGGACAAAACCTGACCCTACCGCCTCCCGCTCCCATTCGATGCTCGTTCCAAGGCACCAACTCCTGTACTGAGAAAAAGACAAATAGTGAAGTGGCTCTGTGTTACATGACCCTTCACCGACCTGTCTGAACTCACCAGCGCACATCCTCTGACCCACCCTGGACCATCAACCTTGCAACACCCAGGCTCTCTTCTGACCTCAAGTTCAAAAGGCTTCGTAAAGCTGCCGGTGGTGATTATAGCCTCCCACATGGTATTCTCACGGTCTTATTACAGGGCTGATTACTTTCGGGCAAAGGTATTCAGCCTCGTATCTTGGGCCTCCCATCTAGAAGTGTTTGGTGAAGATTTTGTTCCTACCTGCTGGCTCCTAGTGGGTTAGCAATGCGGTCCAGACACCTGTTTTATGTTCCCTTCAATGGCTGTTGGTTTCCAATTCTTTATTCTGTTCTGTGTTAGAATAACTCAAAGAGAAAAGAATATCTGTTAACATCCTCCTTGAAAAATAGCCATTTTGAAGAAGTTGGGTCCTGGGAAGAAGGTGTATCTCTTTGTTCTTGCTGGCAAAACTTTTTACCCCTGGTCCAAGAAGCTGGTGGTTGAATTGAACAAAGGAGCTGCCCGCTGGGCCTCGTGTAGCTGCACAGCAGTTCCAGACCGGGCGCTGGAGGGACGTCGTCTGCAGATGCTGCCTGGTGGGAGGCAGAGGCGACCGGTCTTCTCTCCGGAGGCTTTTCCAGCCATTGAAGACCTGTTGAGACAGTTAGATGGAGCATGTCATGAAGTATCCACATCGATTAAACATTTTAGATACTTCATTGCAAAAGTTTTCTTTTCATTGCCCAACTATTTGGGCTGGGTGCTGGTTTTTGTTTTTGTTTTTTGGTAACTCAGTTTTGCTTCTATCTAATTATATTTTTTGTGTAATAAACAATAACAACAAAAACTCTAAGGGAATTGGGAGGGGATCAACTTAATATCTTTTTTAAATTGTGTTAGCATGATTTTATAATAGCAGGGAATACAAAAAGGAATGTCTGCTTTCAAAATGGCTTTATTCTTCGCATTCCCATCATCTGTTCTGACCTCCTGGAACGTTGTAGACCCCAGAGGTCACTTGGCCATCCCTTTTAAAAACCACTGATTTTATCTGAATGAAATTCAATGTATTATTATGAGGCTTTCCTTTCTCTGCTGTTTTAGATGATAAGTGTTTCTTAAAAAACAAAGTTTTAATTCAAAATATTTCTGGAAGATACACTTTTGCTTTTGGTTCGTAGCTTTGCTGCTTTGTTTTTTGAGTTTTCTGTGTAGAATATCTTTGGCCAGAAGCTTAATGACACAGCTGAATTTTAATGAGAAGAGAAGTAGTAGGTCTTCTGTGTCTGGCCCGTATGCCTTACATAGGACACTGTTCAATAGTCATCATCACTGGCCTTGTAAATGGCTTTAAATGGATTCTTGGTGACTTGACCACCTGCTGTCATCCCCTGGAAAGAGGGTGAAGTCATTTATGCATCAAATATTAATTGATGGCATAAACTTTGAGAAGACCTGGGAATTCAAAACCAAAAACATGTGGTGCTTGTCCTTAAGAACTTCAAGGTCTCGTAAACAAGTACATGTGTTGCCGTGTCGGTAGAACAGGAAGATCCCGTGAAAGCAGATGCTAGCACAGGTGAGGAAGTAGCTGCCGCTGAATGATGAGGAAGGGATGGCTGGCAAGAGAAAGCCTCACAGGGCTTTTCTTTGCTCCTCCAATAGGCATTTACTGAGCATGCGCCTGGCACGGTTGCAGCCACCAGGAACACAGCACTGAACCAGTGGATTAGGCAGATAGGATGCAACTATCCTGGAAGGAGAGGTAAAAATAAACATGGACCAATGCATAACCAAATATCAGGAGTGTACAGACCACATAACCTAAGGGTAGTTTTAGATTGAGCAGTCAGGAAGGATCACTCTGAGGAAGTGAGATTTAATTTCAGAGCTAAAAGTTAAGTGGGAGTCAATTGTGCAAAGATCTGGAAAAATTATTCCAGGCAGAGAGAACAGCTAGAGCAAAGGTGCCAAAGCAGGCACCAGCTTTATGTGTTTGAGAAATGGAAAGAAGGCAGTTGCGCCTGGCAGGTGAGGTCGGCCAGGTAGGTAGGGCCTCGTAGGTTAGGATAAAGGGTTATAACAAATCCAAAGTGTGACGAGAAACCATTGACGGGTGTGATACGGTCCAAAGTCTAGCTGCTGTGTGGAAGATGGGATTTATCAGGAATCAATGAAGCAGAGACAGTGGTGGGAGGTGATAGCGACCGTTCAGAAAAGAGACAGGGATTGGGACCAGAGGTTGATTCAGGTGCTGGAGGAAGAAGGGGACATTTGTGAAGGAGGAAAGGAATGCGCACGAATACAAGATGAAGATAGGACAATCCAGAGACGTGAGTATGGGAGATCACAATCAGTTCTTTATGATCAGAGCTAACTAAGGCTGAGCAAGTGGTGTGGCCAGAGAGGAGGCGCAGACATGGGCTTTGCATATCCACTTAGCCCAGAGGCAGTATTAATATAGACAAGTTGCTCGAAGATATTTTAAAATTCATTTTTTAACTTTTTATTTTGCAATATTGTGGATTCATGTGCAATTTTAAGAAATTAATACAAAGGGGTCCCATGTACCCTTTCCCCAGCATCCCCCAGTGGTAACTTACATAATTATAGTACCCGATCACAACCAAGAAACTGACCTGCCATTGACTGTATTCATGCTTCACCAGTCTCACACGCACTCATTGGTGTATGTTTACTTCTCTGCAATTTTATCACATGTGTAGACTTGCGTGGCCACTGCCACAGTCAGTGAACAGTTCCATCACGAGGGCCCCGCCTGTCCCTTTTACAGGCACACCCACCCCTTCCTTCTCTTCCTCTCTAACTTCTGGGAACCACTAATCTGGTCTCTGTGGGTCTGTCATTTCAACAATGTTATTAAAGGGAATTATATAGCATGTATCCTTTTGAGATAGCTTTTTCATACATAATTCCTTGAGATTGTTCAAGTTTTGTGTGCATGAATAGTTTCTTCTTCTTCTCCTCCTCTGCCTTCTGCCCCTCCTCCTCCTTCTCCTTCTTCCTTCTTCTTCCGACAGGGCCTCGCTCTGTTGCCCGTGCTAGAATGCAGTGATGTCATCATAGCTCACTGCAACCTCCAACTCCTGGGCTAAAGCCATCCTCTTGCCTTGGCCTCCCAAAGTGTTAGGGTTACAGCCATGAGCCACTGAATCTGGCCCAGTTTGCTGCTTTTCATGGGTGAGTGGCATTCCATGGGGTGGATGTACTATAGTTTGTTTAACCATTCATCTGTTGGAGGAAAGCTGAGCTATTTCCAGTTTGGGGCTGTTATGAGTAAAGCTGCTATAAACATTTATGTATAGGTTTTGTGTGAGCATAGGTTTTCATTTCTCTGGAATAAATGTCCAAGAGAACAATTGCTGAGTTTTATGATAAGCATATGTTTGATTTTATAAGAAACTGCTGTGTACTTTTCTAGAATGGCTGTACCATGTTGCATCCCCACTAACAGTGTTTGAGTGACCCGGTGTCCTCACCAGCATTCGATGTTGTCACTATTTTTTATCTTAGCCATTCTGATAGGTGTGTAGTGGTATCTCATTACAGTCTTAATTTGCATTTCCCTAATGTCTAATGACGTTGAACATCTTTTCATGTGCGTATTTGCCAACCGTATGTCCTTCTCAGTGAAATCACTGTTCGTATCTTTTGCCCATTTTCTAATTGGTTATTTTCTTACGGTTGAGTTTTGAGATTCTTTATGTATTCTAGATACAAGTCTTCAACTGAAATATGGTTTGCAAATATTTTCTCCCTGGATGTTGCTTGTCTTCTCCTCCTCTCAGCAGGGTCTTTCATGGATCAAACACTTTTGATCTTGGTGAGATCCAATCTGTCGATTTTTCGTATTATGCTTCCTGATTTTGGTGTCAAGTCTAAGAACTCCTCACATAGCTCTACATCTCAAATATTTTCTTCTTTCTTTTTTTCTAAAACTTTTATGCTTTTATGTATTATATTTAAATCCATGATCAATTTTGAATTAAGTTTTTGTATAAACTGTGAGGTTTAGGTTGAGATTTTTTTTTTTTTTTTGCCTAAGGTTGCTTCAGCATCATCTGTTGAAAAGATTTTGAATTGTTTTTATTCCTTTGTAAAAAAAAAAATATCATCCGGGCATATTTGTGTTGGCTTTTTCTAGATCCTTTACTCTGCTCCATCAATCCCTATGTAAACTCCTCTTCCCATACCATGCTGTCTTGATTACTGTATGTTTTATAATAAGCCTGGACATCAGGTAGAGAGATTATTCTGACTTATTCTTCTTTTTCAAAAGTTTTTATAAGTATTATAGGTCCTGTCCCTTTCCATACAAATTTTGGAATAAACTTGTATATGTCTAACAGAAAACCTTGTTGGGATTTCGGAGTTGCATCAAACCTGTAGATCAATTTGGGGAGAATCGGCATCTTCACTATGTTGAGTCTTCCAATCCATGAATGTGATATGTCTCTGCATTTATTTAAGTCTTCTTTGATTTCTTTCATCTGCATTTTGAGATTTTTAGGATGCAGATCCTGTTCATGTTTTGTTAGATTTACACATTAAGTATTTCATTTTTGTGGAACAATTGTAAATAGTATTATTTTCAATTTTTTCCCACATGTTTGTTGTTAATATGCAGTTCATTTTTCTTTTCTTTTTTTTCTTTTCTTTCTTTTTTTTTTTTTTTTTTAGACAGAGTCTTGCTCTGTCACCCTGGGCAGAGTGCTGTGGGGTCATCATAGCTCACCGCAAACTCAGACTCCTCAGGTCAAGCAATCCTCTTACCTCAGCCTCTCGAGTAACTGGGACTACAGGTGTGCACCACCACACCTGACTAATTTTTCTATTTTTAGTAGAGACAGATTTCTCGCTCTTGCTCATACTGGTCTTGAACTCATTTCTCTCTCTCTTTTTTTTTTTTCACCTGTCCTCAGATGAAATATTGTACCTTTTTGTGAATGTAAATCACTCAGAGAATTGCTAGTGCCCAAATCGTGATTTCTTAAACACGATTCAAATCCTGAATTTCTGAAATCTTCATCTGGGTAAGGGTTAGAATGCCTTTGCATCCATGGGAGCCTGTGACGTTTGGTTGGGTTTTATTGTGAGTTTGTATGTGTTGGGGAAGAGTGATCATGATTTCTGGAGAAAGAGATTTTGTTGTTGTTCAAGTGGCCACACTACTCTCTGCTATTTCTGGCTCTTCTGACATATTTAGACTTAGGCAGCTGTCCTGAAAGAACTTTCATATAAGCTATATTTCTTTCTGAATGTACTTGCTGTAACAACATGCTTTATTTTTTTCACTTATTAGTTTAAGAACCAATGACAAGATAAGTAATTTTTCTGGTAGCAACATTGATCATTGAGGATACGGTCAAGGCAAATTCACCAGGAGTTATGAAGTCAAGAACTGCTATTGTATTTTTTATTGTAAAATGACTGACATCATAAGGAGAGTGTTAAACACCTGGCACTGTTAGGGTGATTGCACTTACAAACCCCAAAGTGGACATTATAGTTGAGTAAATGAGTTCTGAGTTATTATTTGTTCACATTAAAATTGCGTGTATGGTGAGATGTATGTGTTCAGATATGAGCCTAGAAGTACAAGGTAGTTAACAGGAAACACTGCATTGTGGATCATATTTGTGCACATTTAGCAAATGATATAGTCTTAGTGAGAAAAAATGCTTCCTTCAAAATAATAGACTTCATCAATTCATAGGTCTAAGAAAAGATATGGAAAGGAAATTCTGAAGGCAAGTATTAAAAAGTGACTAATGGAAAATAGTAGTAAGAAGGTATTTTCTCTGGTTTTTCAAATCTTCACTGCAAAAATGAGATAGAAATAGTTAACTAGTTGTCTATCATAATGAAATGTTACTCCAAACCTGTAATGGAAGATGGCTTCTTCCCTAATATTGGTACGGTCCAAAGGGTCTCAAACCTTAATATATATCAGAGTCACCTAGAAGACCTGTGAGAACACAGATTGCTGGACCTCACCCCCAGAAATCTCTTAGAATTGGCCTTTCTTACAAGCTCTTAGGTGTTGCTGTTGCTCCCAGGAACCTCACTTTGAGAAATAAAAATATAGTCTATTTCTAACTGCACTGAAGGCTAAAAAAATTGGAGTTTCCAGATGTCATTAAAAAAAGAAAGAAAAAGACTGAAGACTGTCCTCGGGTCTATAAAGAGTTTTGTCGAGCAGACCCTTGGATGCTACCCTTTGGTCTTCGGTGGATAAGAAGAAATGAGAGAGCAGGGAAGATTTCAATTGTGCATATAGAATACTTTAAGCACCAGGGTGACAGTGTATTGGGGTGGGATGACCCTGGAGGCGTGGATTTGCTATACCTAAAGTCCTTCTGAAGAAAATAGGCCACCTTTTGTCCTGAACTGTTTAGAAGTTCTCCTGTCTAACAGTAAATGATTAAATTTCTAAAAATGTAGGATATACCACTAGGTCAGTGTAAATTAATTCTTTCCAGTTTCTAAATCTACTAGGTGTAGTCCTTGAATTCTCCAATTATATCGATACTTTAACTTATATTCTCTCACACATGAGGACCATTTTCCTGGATCTTGAACAATCAGACACTCATGTTACATTCTTAGTTTGGCTTGGTTAAGTGTCATTTCAGTCTGTATCCCCATATTGCACACGGGCTTAAAAAAGCTTCATCCTCTTGCACATGGATGCATGTAAATAATTTGGTGGGTCCTTGATCAACATCTTAGATCCCATTTTGTACGTTTGCTTTGTTTGTTCGTTTCACAGGAATGAGGTGGAGAATTGTTCTCAGAAACTGGCAATTATAAAATCAAACCATTGTCACCATTTCTAAGATCGATACTAGAGTGAAAATAAGGAGATTGAAACCTAAATCTTCAAGTGTGGTCCTAACCTGGGGTCAGTGAACTTTCTTAGCAGCAGGATACACACCTGCTCCCAATACATGCCAACCCACCCCGGCACAGAGCCCATTCTGCATACAAGCCAAATACCTGCTTGCTTGACCGGTTGTGTCCTCACCTGAAATTCTGTCTCTGTGGCATTTTGTATCCAAGGTCATATGCTTCCAACTGGGCTTAGAAAAGGAAAGATTTAAGGCAGATTTGAAAATGTATTACATTTGACTCATGATTATTCTTTTCAGGGATGAGTCCGCTTATTTGGGGTAAAGCACTGCTGTTCTTCTGGGATGGCACAACCCAAATTGAGTTCCTGCTTCTTCGACTCCACCCAATGAGGGGGGGTGAGATGTAAGCATTTTTGGAGTAAATTATAACATTCCCATTGACTTCAAAGAAATGAATCCCACGAACAGCGCGGCAGGGAAATTGAACTCTGGTGAGTCAGGCATCTGAGACCTGCTCCCTTGTGTGAACAGCGTTTCTGCCCTGGGTATAGGGCACACAATGCATCTCAGCACGATGCTGAACATAAAAGAAATAAATCTGACAGTAGGGGAAATTCTTCCCAACAAGGGTTTCTTTATTTAACTTGGATGAATTGATAGAACACAAAGGTTCTTTCACAGCAAAGCAATAAATAAAAGTAAAAGAGATCTTCAGCCATCAATGTATGGTGCATTATTCTATACACTTAATTTTCAGCAGCACAGAGCTGCCGGATATAAGAATGGTGTAGACATGGCATGTAACATACGGCACAGTGAAAGGAAGTACAGGCACTACAGTTTGTGAGAAAGAATTTCAGGAAAACATAAAAGTTAGTGCCTATGATTCCATTTGCCATTTGTTCAACGTGTGACTTGTTTCCAGCAGCTGGGCTGTCTCTTCATTCCATAGTTCTAGTTGTTCACATTGGCATCACTCAATGTTTTGAAATTATAGATTTATGATGTGACAGAGAGGAGGGTGTCAAATCTACAGCCCTTAAGTGCACAGGAGTGACGTCCAGCTGATGGAAAGAGAGGTGGGAGGGATGGAGGGAGGCTTACAACAGGCAAGAGAGATCCCAGCAAACTCCGCCAGAGGCCGGGTGCCCGCCTAGCAGCAGCACTGCCTCTTGCAGCTGCACTTCTGCTGGCAACAGCCCTTCCCGCAGCCGCCGCCGCAGCCACACGAGCCGCAGGAGCGGCGGCAGCAGCAGATCACGGGCGTGCTGCAGCACCCCCCGCAGCAGCCGCGGTAGCAGGGGCAGCAGCTGGAGCAGCAGCCCACCCGGTAGCACCTGCAGCTGGAGCGGCCGCCGCAGCCACCACCGCAGCCACCGCCGCAGCCACCACCGCAGCCACCGCAGCCGCCACCGCAGCCACCACCACAGCCGCCACCACAGCCGCCACCGCAGCCACCACAGCCGCCACCGCAGCCACCACAGCCACAGCAACCCATGGTGTCAGTAGAGAGGACTCAGGTGAAGTGAGGAGGGAGGACTCAGGAGAGGTGAGGGAGGTCTGATGCCTCCTTCTGCTGGGGAGGCCCTTATGTACTGCCCCCCCTTTATTTTTAGCCCAATATCCACTGGAAAATATCACAAGACCTTTTGTTTACTCCCTTCTTGAGTACCCTTGACATGACCACATTGCTAATTTTAGACAGCAGACTCCTTAGGAAGCCTTTGAGTGTTGTGCTATAAATGAGATACCTGTGTGTGTCTTTACTGCCGAAGTAGGAAAACCATTGCCCCAAATATAAGTAAAAGTAGTTCAGGGCCTGGAAATGATGTCTGCGTCTCGGACATGGGCCATCACAGTCATTTGCTGAGTGTCTCCTGGCTGCAAGGGGACGTCCCCAGGGCGCCAGGCAACTGCAATGGGGGCAGGAAGAGTCCTTACCGCCTTCCGGGTGGCGAGAAGTACATCAAGGGAGGGATTTTGAGGTTTCCTTCTCATGCTTTTGAAAAGTTGGCTTATAAAAGATGTCAATT
>CAUYSK010000819.1:0-23957 GCA_963575035.1 Avahi laniger
TTTTGTTGCTTTGTTTTCTGTCTTGAGCCATTGTGGAATCTAGCCTTTGATCTTTAACTTTTGAGTGGTTTCACATTCGAGAGTGTTTATTGTGCTGATCCTTGTGTAATTCTGTTTTGAGTACTTCTTGGAGAGCTGGTCTTGTCATGGTGAATTCCCTCAGTCTTTGCTTATCTGGCGAGAATGTCTTTATTTCTCCTTCATATATGAAACTTAGTTTTGCAGGATACAAGATTCTAGTCTGGGCATTATTCTGTTTCAGAAGAGTGAGAATGGGGCCCCAGTCTGTTCTTGCTTGTAGGGTTTCAGTTCAGAAATCTGGAGTTATTCTGATGAACTTTCCTTCGTATGTTACTTGTTTCTTTCACCTTACAGCGCATAGACGGGCCTCTTTAGTGGCTATTTTGGTCAATCTGATGATTGCATGACATGGTGTCTTCATATTTGCATTGGATCTCCCTGGGGTCCGTTGAGCTTCTTGTATCTGTATATCTAGATTTTTAGCAAGGCCTGGAAAATTCTCCTCTATTAATTCTTCAAATAGCTTACCCAGCCCTTGAGTGCTTTCTTCTTCACCTTCCGGAACCCCCTCTCCCTCAGGTTCAGTTTTTTCACATAATCCCACATTTCTTGTAGGTATATTTCTTTTCTCTTAATTTTCTGTGCGATTTCTGTGACTGACTTATTTAATTGGAAGGAGTTGTCTTCAGTCTCTGAGATTCTTTCTTCTGTTTGATCTACCCTGTTCTTGAGGCTTTCCACAGTGTTTTGTACTTCACTGTATAAGCTTTTATTTCCAGGAGATTGGTTTGATTTTTCTTTAATATTTCAATTTCTTTAGTGAGTTTTTCTTCCAAGTCCTGGATTTTTTTGTGGTTTCATTGTGTTGATGATCCATTTTTTCTTGTATATCATTCAGTTTTCTTACAATCCATGTTTGAAATTCTTCTTCTGTCATTTTAGTGTTCTGAGTTTGGTTAATGTCCATTCCTGGGGAGCTACTGTTTCTCTTTGGGTGTGTGCTTTCCATTTGAGTCTTCATAATTCCAGAGTTCTTTTGCTGTTTCCTTCCCATCTGGATCAGTTGTTCCTTCTTGCCTTTAGAGTTTCGTTTGGATGATGACACGTTCTGTTTAATCTCTGAGCCAGTAGGTGGTATTTGTGGGTGAGATTCGATCACACCCTTTATGATGAATCAGTAGATGCAGTAACAGGGTATGCAGGATGACGTCCCTATCAGTAGGTGACACTTGCAGGGAGGAGCGAGCTTCAGTGCTGTTTTTGGATCCTGTAGCCAGCTCTTGTTTCTCTAGAGAGGGTCTCTTGTGGTTCAGGTGGTGGGTTGTGGGTGGGGCCCTGGGATTTCCAGGTGTGTCCTTATTCTCCACCTCAGTGGGGGCAGGACGGGGTGTGAGTCTGGGTGGGGTTGGGTTGGGTAATCCTGCCCTCAGGCTCCACAACTGCTGTTAGCAGGAGTCAATGGTCTGCTCTTTGTTTCTGTACAAAACTCCTGGGAGGGGCTGAAATGGCTCTACTCAGCTGAGAATCTGGGCTTGGGGGCTGGGGCTGTCCAAGACCCGAACTCTGGAGCCGGTCTCGCTCCCATCCACTCTCCCCCTTCTCCTCGGCCTCTCCCAGGCCTCTGCCAGCAAGCGGGACCTCAGGCCAATGGATCTCCCCTGGCTGTGAGATGGGCCGGGAGGTTCCCTACCCGGGATCGTAGTCTGAGCAGGGTACACAGCCCTCTTTGGGGAGGAGGGTTGCCACTCAGGCACACTGATCTGCCCCTGAAGGCACACACTCCTCAGTAGGCTCTGTCACAGATTTCTCTTCTGTGCCCTGGGGCAGTGCTATCATGACCTGGGTGTAAAGAGTCTGGTCTGCAAGACTGTCCCCTGGGCCCTGGAGATCAATCCCTGACCCTGCCAGGGGGAAGGGTGCTGGTCTTGAATCACCTACAGGGTGCTCAAGCTGGATCGATTTCACCTCAGGATTTGTCCCACTCTCCTGGAGTCCCCAGGCAAGTAGCACCTGGGAGGGCTGGCGGGTAGGGAACTTGCAGTCTGAGTACCCCTCGGTCTGCTGTAGGGCCCCAAAAGGAAAGGTCCCATTCCTTGGAGATGCCTCTGTGTAACGGCTAAATTATCTCTCTGGGCTCCCACGGGTAGGGAGAGGGAAGGAGAGAATGGAGCACTATAGCATCTGCCGATAGGTTCATGTCTGTGCGCAGGGAGGTGCCCTGAGGGGGCTGGTAGCCCGGCGTCGTGTTCGCAAGAGGCCACTGCTCACTGGCGGCAGCTGTCTCTGGGCTGGTGTCGGCAGGTCTCTCCAGCTGCTCAGGAGCCCACCAACAGTCCAAGATGCAAGGGAGGGGGAAGTTAACCGCTCTCCCTACCCTTGTTGCTGGTCTCCAAGCCTCTCGGGACCTTTCTCCTTCCAGTGCTTCTCCGCAACGTCTTCCCATGGAGTCTCCTATAGTTTTAGGCACCCTTCCTTCCAACCCTCATCTGATCTATGTTTCTCTGCTAGCTTATTTTTTTCTCTGTCTTCTAAAATTTGTCTTTTTTGCAGACATACTCTGACTGGTGGCTTTTCTCGTCCGTCATCTTGGCTCCTCCCCTAATACTTTGCAAATTCTTCAATAGTACTAACATAATTTCCATCTTTTGGAACTTGAGAGTAGAACCTTTTTTTACTCCTTCCTACTTTTCTTCTTCATTCTTAGCTTCCTTCACCAAAACAATTTGTGTTAGGCAGGACTGTCTTTTTAAGTAGATGGTTACTTTTTGTAGCATAATTTGAAGAAAATTAGGAAAAATTAATATATATCTAAATAGTGTCTTTGCTACAATACTAGATATATTTTAAGTTTTTCTTAATTCATCAAATATTCATTAGTGGCCTTCAAGCATTATACATCATGTCATGTGTTAATTTGACAACTATAAGCAAGATGGACAAGATCTGTACAGTCATGGAGCTTGCATTGCAGTGAAGGGAGACTAAAGCAAATAAACAAATACTGTAATGAGTATTTGTTTACAAAGTATACTGAATTCTCTTAAGGAGAAAAGAAATAAACTGAAGCAGAACACTGGCATTGAGACAAGTAGGGAGAACTTCAGGTTGAGTAGTTGACAGTGTGCTTAGGAAAGTAATATTTAGATTAAGTTTGATAGGTAAAAAGATACCATGAATCAAAACTAGGGGATAGTTTTTCACACTGTAGGAGAAGCATGTGTAGACTCCATAAAAAGGGAAGACCTTGCTGCTTACTAGGAATTGATAGAAAGTTTATTGAATAGGAGCATAACAGAAGTGGCGATAAAAAAGATATACAAAATGATGCATTTAGAAAGGTGGGCAGGAATATATGATCAAGCTATGGTAGGGCAACTACCTTGTTTATGATTTAGTCATTGCATACATTTTATACCAAGTTCAGTGTGAAGCCATAATCATGATTTTCACGATCTTTGCATGTGTGTGCACACACACACACAAAATTCATGTACTCCTAACATAAGGCCTTTATCTGACTCATTATTACCATTTATGGATTAATTAATTGATTTTTCTATTGAGATCATAAAAATTTTGAGAGAAGGAAGGGAGGTGGAAAACAAATATTACTGAGAAGAATTATGGCTGGAAAAGAAAATTTTCCTTCTTTTGAAATACTACATCTGGCTGAGAGAGCTTATAATACTCTGATTATACAACATGCTGAGTATATATCTCAGGGATATAAGCAAAGGGGAAAATTTACATTTAAAAGTGAATATAAGTTCTATTCTTGCAACTCTACAGGGCAACAAGTCATTGGGTGATAAAAATACTAAGACTCTCATGCCAATGCTTACCAATTTTTCCACAGGATAGATTTCCTTTGAGGATTTTCCTAAGTCAATAATGCTGAATGGCACTAGTTCCTAACCATTTTTCTATTCTTTCCCCTAGGGAGATGGAATAGGCTGGTGGAAAATAATGGCATTTGGAATCATAGAGTAAAATTCCTGGTTTGATACTCTTGTTTGTATATTTGTTTTTAATTTCATCAAATTTCTTAACTTTTTTGAGATTAAAATACATATTTCACTAAATTGTTTTGAGAATTCAGATCGTTAGTGTTTTAAGTATTATTTCCTTCACTTTATTATCCTTTCACTTTCATAAGAGCTTCCTAAAAAGTTTTGGATTTGTGTGTTTGTTTATATACATATATATATGTGTATATATGTATATATATGAGTACACATGCAAATATATCAGAATTACATATAGATAGGTAGTTTGATATAGATTGATGTAGGTATATACATCAAAATATCCATATGTGTATATATCATGTATATACATGTACCTATATCACATGTATATGATATATACATATGTGAAAAAGATATTTTTCTCTCCCTTTTTTCAAAACAAACCTCTATTTAGTTTTAGTTGAGGAACAATGAGGGTCCCATTGAAGCTACTGTATCACTCTGGACTTTCTTTAGAACTGAAATATAGTTTCCAATCATCTAACAAGTACCCTAGAAATTTCTAAAAGTAACTAAACAATCAGCTAAAAAGAAAGTGGTTTTTTTGGACATACATTCTCTAAAGTTTAATATTTTAAACAGAATGGCTCTAAACTATACAAGTTTGAAGAAAAGCCTAACTAGACTTTTGCTCAATTTCTGACAACCATTGACAAAGTAAAAAAGTGAATAGAAACATCATAAGACTTTGAGCAACACAAGTGGATTAAGACCCATGCTGTTACATGGGCCTTAGATAGAGTTATTAATCGTAAAGAAAACATTTAGTTTTTAGCATACCATAAATACAACTTTAAAATTCCACTTTCGAAAATCAGTCTCAATATTATCTATTGCCCAAAAATGGCAGTAAAATTTTGGTTAAGCATATTTTATAGAGGTTAAGAGCTGTAAACTTCAAATGTAAGAATTTTGGGTTAGAATGCTTTCACTTCCCAAATATGGCTTTGGAAAATGTACTTGTAGCCCTCACTGAGCTTTATTAACCACAAAATTGAATTGTTTTGGCAAATAAATGGGTGTATGTCATCATATTTAATAGTATAAATGTCAACTAAACATTAATACCAAAAATTAACTTTCTCAAAGTTCAAATTATTAGAAATATACATAATTCTGATGGCCTCATAATGAAAATATTTTGAAAATCTGTAACATGATATGTAAATATTCATTATTTTCTTCTCTGAGTGAAAAGCACTTCTAAATAAATAATATTTGAAACATATATGAAAAATTAATATTTCTTTGGTTACCAAAGATCAATGAAGAGAAGCTCTGCTTATTTAAAATGAATCAAAGAGCCTGCTAAGTGGGTGCTAAGACATAAGGCAACAGAAAAAAAAAGTACATTTTCTCCATTTTAGCAGTACGCAGTTATAGAACATAATTTTTAAAACTTTATGCTATTCAAAATGATAAATATAATATTAGTGATAAATAAAACTTATAAGAAAATATTATAAAAATTTACCAAAGGATATAAAAGTTGCCAATATAAATGGAAATTGGTAATGTATTACTTGAAGGGTAATTTAATGTAGTGAAGAAGCCAATTTACTCTCAATTATTTACTGATTTTTCATAATTTCAATCAACAACGTAACAACTTTTTTGAATAGAACTTGAAAAGTACTTGCTGGACTTCCAGTTTCTGGTTGGACCTGTAAGAAGCTTAGAAGTCAGCACTCCCTACTAATAATACCAAGTAAAAAGCTGGCCAAAATGAAAAACAGCAAATCTTAGATCCGTCAGAGAAGTGAAGTCATAGAGCCAATTGCTGCCCCCCAAATTGAAAGGACAAATAGGTGAGATTCACAACTTACCAAAGCAGAAACGCTTGAGTTGAAATCTCTGTGGGAACCAGTGCTAGAGTAGGAAAATCTGAAAGGAATCACTGAAGGCTCAGTGTGGAAAACTCTGAGAGTTAAAAACTTCGGGGGCACCCAGTCAGAGAGAAGCCCCCACACTTTTGTGAGGTTTACTTTTGTTAGCTCCACCCAAGCCTCAATGTGAGTATCAGAGAAATGTGTCCCCTGTTCTGGCAGGAAGAGGGGAAACAGAACCCCTTTAAAATATACTCATAACAAAGGCTGCCTTCAGGAGAAACTGTTAGCAGAGCCTAACCTGCTGGCGTTTTATCAGAGCCAAACCAACCTGGCGGAGAGAAAATAACCAAATCTAGTCCCTTTAGCCTTCCTTATGGGGGAAGAGAGGAAAATGAAAATCTCCAGCCCCCTCCAGCCCTTGGGTTCCACTTAAGTGGGGGAAAAAGTCTGAGAAGCCCTGAGGAAGTTCCCAGTCCAGCATCACAGGCTCACCACCTGTCTAAGATCCAGTCCCAGGACGGAATGTTTTCCCTCCCCTCACACCTGACCACTTCATTACCGAAAGCCTTTTTGCCACCATTCCTTTCACCAAGTTCATCATGTCTGCCTTTCAACAAAAAATTACTAGGCATACTAAGGGGGAAAAAAATACAGAAGAGAATGAACAAACATTAGGAACAGCATAAGATGTGACAGGCTTGTTGGAATTATCAGAGCAGAAATTGGAAAAAAATAGTATGATTATTATGTGAAGGGTTATTATGAAAAAAGACAACATGCAAGAATAAATGGGTAACATAAGCAGAGTAAAGACAATTCAAGAAGGAATCAGAAAGATATGTCAGAGATTAAAAACACTGTTACACAAATGACGAATGTCTTTGATAGGCTTATTGGAAGACTGGACGTGGCTAAAGAAATAATCTGGAATTTTGAGGATATCTCAATAGAAACTTTGAAATCTAAAAGCTAAGATAAAAAAACAAAAAACAAAAAAACTGAAACAAAATAACAGAGCAAAATATACAAGAACTGTGGGATGACTACCACATACGTAACGTATGTGCACGGGAATACCAAAAGGGAGGAACGAGAGAAAGAAATAGACATACAGTATCTGAAGTAATAATGACTGAGAGTTTTCTCCAAATTAATATTACACACCAAACCACAGGCCAGGAATACCAGAGAACACCAAGCAGCGTAAATACCGAAAAATGCCAACGACAACATTAAAAAACATAAAAAAAATAAACAAAGTATACCTAGGCATATCTCAGAGAACACAACACAGAGAAAGCACCAAAAATGAAGAAACAAACAAAACAAAAGCTATCATATTCAAACTTTGAAAACTCAAAAGTGAAGAAAAAAATCTTGAAACAAGCCATAGAAAAAATGCTCATACCTATAGACAAGCAAAAATAAGAATTACATCTGACTTCTCAGAAATCATGCAAGCAAGAAGAGAGTGGAATGAAATATTTACAGTTTTGAAAATGTGTTTTTCTTTTTAATATAAGAATTTATAATATGACTCTTAAGATTCTACTTATTTCACTTATAAATTATTAATTACTGGCTTTTTGTCTCCTTTACAGTAAGCGGTAAATCTAACCTACATCTAGATAGTTTATATTAATACATAAATTTAAGAATTCAATATAGTAAAATGTAGAAATAAAAAGCCACATTGAGAAATGTTTAAAAAAGAAAATAAGAAGAAATACATGCTAGTGAAATAATCAAAAATTTAAACTACCATATTAGGATATGTTAATTACATATAAAAATGTCATGAAAATATTTTAAAGTAAAGTGATATCCAGTACATAAAATATTTTCAAACCTATAAAGCACTGTTTATATAGATAATTTATATAAATAATTACTTCCTTCACATTTTTACTGGGCCTAATAACACATTCTTAAAATAATTTACTGGAACTTTCTGGCTATTTGTTTCAGTGTGATTGTAAATGAAAGCAGGTTGCAATAATAATTTTTGAAATAATTTTACAAAATTAACCATTTTAATGCCCTTTTAACTTAATTATTAAAATTATAAATATGTCATTTGAACTGCTAATAGCAAGATATAGCCAAGAAATTTCACCTCAGTGTTAATTTTTTACAAGTATTTTGGAACTCTGCATTAGATTATGCAAGTATAACGTGAATTTTCTCATTTGTAATGATAATAATTACTATTATCAATTAATACCACCAATAGCAATCACCAACAAGCTCTCTAATTTCTACTTAAAGTACTGTCTTAAAATAGATTTAATAATCCTCTTATCCAAATATGTCAGGATCAAAGAAAAAGATGGAAGGATTTTTGAAAATAACATTAGTAAATATTTACTAGTTTTCTTGATCTCAAAAATCTTTAAAAGGGCTAAAGAAATTATACAAAGTGAGCTACTAACGAGATTTTATTTGCCTCCATTAACGTCTGTTCTGAAAACTCTTTATTTGCTCTTGCATTTCAGCATCTCCAGAGAGCCATTAAAGCATTTGGAATAATCATAAACATTATTGACAGGCAATAACTGCTTTTGAAAATATCCATCAAAAATTACAATGACAATATTATTTGCATTACAATAGAGCTGCTTAAGCTCTCAGCCTATTTAAAGGAGAGAAAAAGTGTTGGATCCATTGTTGCTCCATAAGTGATATTCTATTTGATATTAATTTTACATCAAGATAGAATATTGTAAGGGATTTATACAGAAAACTTGACTAACATGTTAAAACAAATTCTATTTTTAAAATCCCTCATCTGTATATCTGTCAAGACTTGAGTACAAGCAATAGAAAAAGTACTTTCTTTTCTCTTTATTTCTAAAATATCTTTATTTTTGCCTCCTCAAATATTCCATTTTTTTAACTCTCACTTTTTTATCCTGAATTTCTCTTCAATTGTACTCATGTTATGTGCACTTTGCCCTCAGTGAAATGCTTGTTTCTCTTTCTGGTATTAATCATTTACATATAATAAGCATTTTTGTATTTTCTTCTATTAGAGATTTCATATCCTACAGTGCATTTCTTTAGTAACTGGTATGATAAAAATATATCCTCTAAACTCTATCAATACATGAATTATTAACATACTATATTGCCATTTTAATCCAACTGTGAAAATATAATAAAAAGATTAAAGTATTCAAACTGCTAGTTCAAATAGTCAAATTACAACAATACACAACTTTTTCAAGTCACAAAAATATAGCATAGGGCAAAGCATTACAACGGTGGGAGGCAAAGTACCTAATCCTATAGAATCTAAGATCACAAAGAAGGGAAACACAAAGTCTACATGAAGGTCACTAGGTGTAATGGTGAGAGGGGTTCGTTTTGCTTGAATACATGGTTTCTCAGATAAGTATATTCCAGCCATTGGGTACACAGCCCACATATCAGGCTCTGGTTGAGTTCATATGCCGTTTTTTGGAAAATAGTGCAACAGCCTGTCAGAATGTGTCCACTAAGCTGGGACCTTAGCTGAAATATCAAGTAGCAATTTTATTAATACTTGTATACTATAATGGCTGTTTCACATTTGATGGAGTAAAATATTAAGAACTAAGGGAAACCAAGTAAACAAATAAAAACAGTGAATCCTGTGGTCATGAACTCATTGCTTTAACTCCCTTGCCAAGAGAAATGTGTGTCCCTTGAACCAAGGTAATGTTATATGATACCATTTCAATATCCGGGGTGTTCTGTAAGCTGTCTTAGGTGATGGTGCAGGTACTAAAAGCAGGGAAGACAATATCATGCATGGATGTACATGGATACTCTTAAAGATTAATTGATACACCTATGGAATCAAAGAGATCATTTATAAAGAGAAGCCCATCTAAAGAGAAGCTTCTGCTCCTTGTAGGTTGGGTATCCAGGGTGAAAGTGGCTAGATCAGCCCTGATAAGAGTTAACCATTTGTTTGGAGTTCATCATCCCTGCCACCTGTTCATGAGTCCATTGCCCCCATGCTAAAGTGTTTGAGGAAAGAATTTGATCACATGAGAAGTTAACCTGTCTGTATGGCTGTTGAGTGCCTCCTCTTAAGTAGGTATTTTCTGTCATTAATATGAGACACAAAGATTTGCACACTTTTTATTCATTCCCATAAATAATTTCACACACCTTTTTCTGGGACTTCCTTGTCCCTGGAGTTTCACTCTTGTTTTTTGCAGATCCCTAAACATTTGCTACTGCAAGCAAGACAGTTCCCCAGGTAGCCTTCGACAGACTCAGTACTCTACCCACCCCTTTCCTGCATGAAGCTGTCAGAATAACTGTAGAATGTGCTGGGAACGCAATATCCTGAGACAGGGAGGAGCTGCATGAAACAGCCCAAGACTTGTTTCTCTCCCTCTTAGGGAATGTAACCTTTTTTTTTTTTTTTGAGACAGAATCTCACTCTGTTGCCCGGGCTAGAGTGCCCTGACATCAGCCTAGCTCACAGCAACCTCAAACTCCTGGGCTCAAGTAATCCTTCTTCCTCAGCCGGCCAAGTAGCTGGGACTACAGGAGTGTACCACCATGCCTGGCTAAATTTTTCTACATATTTTTAGTTGTCCAGCTAATTTATTTCTATTTTTAGTAGAGATGGGATCTCCCTCTTGCTCAGGCTGATCTCGAACTCCTGAGCTCAAATGATCCTCCTGCCTCGGCCTCCCAGAGTGCTAGGGTTACAGGCGTGAGCCACCACACCCAGCCCCGGGATATAACATATTGATTTAGGGAGGAGCTGCCCGAGGACAGTCCTGGTTTTGTTTCTCCCTCCCTGGAATCTGGATGTCCTTCAAAGCTTTTCTCAGGGAGTAATGTTGCCCCTAAAGTATATAACCTGGGTGGGCTGCCCTTTGGGATTCCTCAATTGCAGTGTAGGTTGGGCCTGCACAGTGAAGGATCCATCCAGGGCAGCTTTCTCAAGTCTTAAGGGACCAGCTCACGATGGATCCATGACTTCGTTTTTTCCTTGCTGCCTATCTGTAAGTAAGGAATCCATTTACTATAACTTAATATCACTTGTTGTATGTGTTGTATTTCACTGGACTCAAGCAATTGATAAAACTATAGCTCAAGATGCAGTGGGTGGAAGTATTTGGACTTCTGTTGCTGGTGGTTGGCATTGTGATGATCTTTGCTATCCTCCGTGCAGTGGGAGTCCTCTCTCGAGA
The DNA here is from genome assembly GCA_963575035.1 of Avahi laniger. Classification (NCBI taxonomy): domain Eukaryota; kingdom Metazoa; phylum Chordata; class Mammalia; order Primates; family Indriidae; genus Avahi; species Avahi laniger. Next base: position 11,077 of record CAUYSK010000819.1, read on the forward strand.
TTGACAGTTAGCAAACCTGCCCAGCACTGCACTGAGGTCACAGTAAATTAATACTTCAGGATATTCTCCCTCCATGCAAAGTAGAACAACTATCCTGCTCAAAATAATGGAAATATTTTCTTTCACCACTGTCCTTCAGGCCTGTGCCTGGATAGGTCTCTAATCCTACATCAGTCCATTCCTGATTCATATCAACATACTGTACTGGGCCATCTATGGACAAGGTTTGAGTCTTTTATTCCTTTATTATTAGAAGGAATCATGCAAGCCTCTAGGTATATTTTGAGCGAGAAGCATCAGAGCTACAGAAATGGGTGATTTGCTTATATAATTTTCTTGTGACTTTTAGACACGCTCAAACTTAATTTTTAATGTATTGCTTTCAATCTAAAATGGATTAGTGCTGTGCCTGTGCGGCTTTTAGATTCAGAGCATTTTATTATTAACACTCTGCTCATAATGAAAAGATCACGCCACATAGACAATTAGTACCCACAGTCAGGATCTCGAGTTTTTCTGGAACTGTTTTTCAAAAGGAAAGTAGTTTTAAACCATAGACCTTGCTCCAAATATATGTGGGACTGTGCTGTGATGCTCCTAATGAGGCAGGGCAGAGACAGCCACAAATTATTTTTATCTACCTAAGACACTTCCAAAACCATGGTGGATCATAAGGCCCAAGTCACAGAAAAGCTTGCCCTGAAAGCTGAACTTGTTACACTTCCCTCTCTTGTTCTAGGCCTTGCAAGTCATCTGATAAATGGGCGAGAGTAGTATTCCTAAGATCCTTACATGAATCTCTAAAATCCAAGAGGACCACCAAAAGCTGTGGATCCTCTTAAGATGTAAGGTGTAATACTACTTTTACCTTTGCTTTAGAGAAGACAATAAAATATCTAGAACCACTGAAACTCAGTTTGGGTTGGCAGGACCCTACATTTTCGTCAGGTTTATTTTTCACTTTCTGGCATACAATTGTCTTTTTTAGTAAATCTGGAGTATTTGAAGGATTTTTCTCAGCAAGTTCAATTTGAATAAAATCATCATCTACAGGACCACAGTGATAGCCACCTACTTGCCAAGAAGATCAAGACCTCTGCCTATATCTTTGTTAAGTAATGTTGCTATCAACAGAGAAACTGTTAGAAATTTAAAATCTCAGATTGCACCCTGGGACTCCTGAATCAGGATCTTAATTTTAACAAGATCTCCAGAAAATTTATATGCACACTAAGAAGCTGAAGCACTGGAACACATTATGACAGAGAGCAGGGGAGTTCAACATAGCTTGGGGGCAAGACAATGAAAGGACACTGCTGTCTTTGCCAAGTAAGGTCAATTCCTTAAGATCTGCCCTACTGATAAGTATTGAGAAAAAGGTTCTGTCATATCAATAGCTACTTACCAAGCACCAGAAGCTGTATTTCTCTGCTCCAGTAAAAATAAAAGACCTGATATAGCATCTGTGATTGGGGCAGATACAAAGTTTTTGGTAGTCACTTGTAATCTTACCAGCGTCCATCTGTTTTTTGCAAAGGCTAGCAAGATGAATTGAATGAGGCATATGACGGAGGCAACAACCTCTATGTATCAAGGTTTCATAATGGCCATGTTAACATATCTGCCCATTACAAAAATTATGCCTATCTTGTTTCTGACAAAAACTTGGCCACCTGGCCTCTGTCATTCTAGAATCACATCATCACCACTGATGACCATCATATATTCTCCACTGAGCTTCTCAGACATACTTGTGCTTCTCTCCCATGAATTAGTCATTTTGTAAAAGAAGTTCCCTTACCAGTAGGGAGAAAACATATTTAGATACTGGAAACCACCACTTACATAGTAAATCTATCCTAATGTAGACACTTCTCTGAATTTCCTGATATCTTCCCTAAATATCAATTTGTTAAAGTTCCAATGCCTCATCTAATTTTCTGTAGGTCATTTTCATGTTTAAGTTTCAAAGAGACATCCCAATAAACTAATAGGACCTACTCTAAGCGCTCTGACATAATATTGAATCTTTTTTTACAAATGGGCTTTGCTCTACCAATGAGTTCTCCTTTAAATATCCTAATATTCTATGTCCTTTGGCCTATCATCCTACAAACTCACATCCATTCATGCTCTGCCCCTTCTTGTCTGATCTTACCACTGTAAGGCCTGTAGGCTATTTCTTTCTGGAGCACAGCCAGTATTTCACCCCAGATTCATTTTCTGTTCTCCAGTGTCAGGGTCGAATTCCTGTGAAGGTCGTCACCCAGTTTCCCGTTACCTGTCACGTTGGTTGCTGCCAATGGGAAGTGCCAACATGAGACTGGAAGGCATTCAAACATTAGGCTATTTCTTGTTCGGTTCAGTCCTTGTTTTTACTCCATAGTTTGACAGCATCAATGAGAAATCTTTACAATCCCTACTCCTACCAGGAGCTCTTAAGAGAGCTAGAGGTAAGAAGGGTCAACACCATAAATTAAAAAAAAAAAAAAAGAATATAACCATGCAACCATAAACTTCATAAACTTGCAGTTTATGAAGAATAAATAAAGAATTATAAAGAATAAATAAAAGTTTTTACAAATGGATGAGAAAAAAACAAACTTACAAACAGAAGAACAGACAAAGTATAAACAGCCAATTTACAGAAGAGGAAACACAAATAGTCTGGAAGCATGGAAGATCAGCCTCACAAAATCAAGGAAATGAAAATTAATATATTACTCAATAAAAATGACAAAATGTAAAAGTATGACAATGCCTAGTGATTGAGGGGCTAACAAAGTAACCACTTTTCTCATATAGAGTTGATGAGAGTCTAAATTTATGAACATATTTTGGCAATATTTGGCATTATCTAGCAAAGGTTAACATGCATACCTCCGAAGATTCAGAAATTCTTGCTGGATATATATACAATAATGTTAATAACAGCTGTGTTCATTGATGTACAGAGGAAACAATACAATAAAAATAGATTAATTTTGTGGTATATTAACATACCTGAATATTCTACAGAACTGAAAATGAAATAAACAACAGCTACATACAATATGAATGACTCTTAAGAGACATAATATTAACTGTAAGAATTACTAGTAAAAACATGTCTAATTATATAAATGCATTTTTATGCATGCAAAATATTTTAAATGCAAGCAAGTAATAAAGCATAGAAAACTGTGTTTAGGGATATATACATATGTACTAAAACCACACACACACACACACACACACACACACACAGAAATAATTTTTCAAAATTTCATGATCATCAATACCTATTGGGAATGAAGAAAGGAAAGCTATTTTATGGGCAGAAACATGAAGAATTTAGTGTTATATTTCTTAATCTGAGTTGTAGGTATATGGAGATTATTTTGATATGTATTTACACATTATACATATTTTACATATATTATTTTGTATGCATCAAATGATTAATAATAAAACACAGGAAAACATTAAAGTTTCAGATGCTAGCTGGGGGAAAAAAATCAACATTTAAGTGAGTTGTATGTAGGTGTGTGTGTATGTGTGTATATAACATTTATTTCTGTATGTTTATGTATGGGATCCTTACATATAAATACAGTATAACTAAATATTGTGATCTGCAAGTACTTATATGTCATTATGATTAATTTGTTTTGTTAAATTTATAGATAAAATCACTCAATATGATAACTCATGCTCACTCTGAGATCCTTATACAGCTGACAAATGTGTCCCTTTCCATTTTATTTCAGCATCTTCTCTTCACTTGAGGCAGCAAATGTGTAATGAAGACAACTGTATTTCAGATTAAAAAATGAAAGGACAGAAAAGTACATATAAAATAAAGCATCCTCCTTTCACTTTCTATAGAGAATCCACTCCCCGCACTCTGGGAAATGAAATGTTGTGTATGTAAAAATGCTCTTTGCAAAACATTCATTACATAGCCATGAATAAACTTTATATTTAATGCCCGTAAATCAGATTTATTTATTAACCTAAGCTTGGCATATTTCAGACCCAGAGGTCTGCCATAGAATATGCTTTCACTTAGCTTGGCTGTATTCAGAACTACAGGCCATATCTTCCAAGAAATGTTTTATAGGATTAGATTGGCCATCACTAATTTAGAGCCTTACAGCTGAGTAGCTTCCACGGTGTTAGGGTCTGCAGCAGTATTTTATCAGTCCCTAATGTATTAAAACTTTGTAAAAGATGTGATTTTTGTCCTTGATATCTTATATATAGTTTTTTCACATTAGTAGCTGAAAGCATGTTGCTGAAGAGAGTAACAATTGAGAAATACCACTACCTCTGTACAAATAAAAGAATAATTTGTGAATAATTACCAGACTCTGCTCTATATTCTGGCATATTATGTTTTGTTTATATGATATTTTGATTTTTAATTCTGCATAAAATCTTCAAACCAAATCTTAAGGGAATATCAAGCCCATTGTTAATTTGAAAGGTACATTTTGGAAAAAAAAATAAGTTAAGTTTTAACAAGCTTATACTCTTTCAATTTATTTTTATTAAAAGATCAAGTTATTTAATTTTTGAAATATATCATATATAAATGTTATACTATGCTACATATGTACACATCTATTTTCACTTTTTTAAGTTTTAGAAAGCACCTTTTTTCAAATACTTCATTTGAATCAGCATTTTATGAAAATAGTATTTCGATTCTGTAAATACATCTCTTTTTTTTTCACTTTTTCTATGACTAAATCTAACCCTGAAGTTCATACTGAAAGCCCCTGATAAAATCTTAAGGAAACTATAAAAAAATTAAGAGGATGCATTACAAGAGATGAGCAACACATTGTGTGTATCATCAAGAAATGACCTAAGATACATAAACAGCAAAATTCCTAAGCGAAGCCCAGAGTCCTCAGAACCTTTGCCAAACTTCTGTTATGAGCAGGTAAAGAGTCTACAGATAGAATCAGGTTAAAATGCATATAAAATACATATAATACATACAAAATACATACAATTATGTACAGTACACAATATCTGATAGTGATATGTTACTGGTCTACATATTTACCTATACTATGTTCTTTATTACTATTTTTGAGTGAACTCAAAAGTATACTCATAAAAATGTCTACTTATTTAAAAAAAAAGCCTCGGACAGGTCCTGCAGTAGACATTCCAGAAGAAGGCCTTGTTATCACAGGAGATGATAGCTCCTTGACCATTATTGCTTCTGAAGAACTTCCAGTGGGACAAGATGTGGATATGGAAAACAGTGATACTGACGATACTGACCCTGTGTAGACTTTGGCCAATGTGTGCGTTTGTGTCTCAGTTTTTGACCAAAAATTTCAAAAAGTAAAAGAAAATAAAATTTAAAATTTCAAAATAGAAAAAAGCTTATAGAATAAGGATATAAATAAAAAATATTTTTGTACAGATGTACAATGTGTTTGTGTTTTAAGCTAAATGTTATCACAAGAGTCAAAAAGTTAAAAAAAATAAAAAAGTTTATAAAGTAGAAATGTTATAGTAAGCTAAGTTTAATTTACTACTGAAGGAAAAAATTATTATAAATTTAGTGTAGCCTAAGTGTACAGTGTTTATAAAGTCTGCCGTAGTGTACAGTAATGTGTCAGGCCTTCACATTCACTGACTCGATTACTGACTCACACAGGGCAACTTCCATTTCTGCAAGCTACCTATGCAGGTGTACCATTTCTTGTCTTTTATACTGTATTTTTATTGTACCTTTTCTATGTTTAGATATACAAATACTTACCACGTGTTACCATTGCCTACAACATTGAGTACAGTAGCATGCCGTGCAGGATTGTAGCCTAGGAGCAATAGGCCGCACCATATAGCTTAAGTATATAGTAGGTTATGCCATCTAGTTTTGTGTTTAAGTACATTCGATGTTGTTTGCACAATGACAAGATGGCCTAATGACATTTCTCCGTTGTTAAGTGACAAATGACTGACTGTATTATCTGAATTCTAACCTATTCTCCCTTGAACATGGGAAGAGATGTGGGGCATGGACGTTGTAACGGACTTTTCTTGTTTGTTATTTTCTCAGCCATCAATTATACCCCATCCTGTTACTACAATGCCTCGCTTTTGTTTCCCAGAAACTCTCCTTCTCTTACTTTCAGTGGTTCAAGTAAAGCACCCCCATCCTGTGATTGGTTGAAGCATAAAGTACATACACAAGCCAGTTCAGACTGGTCAGAGCCAGTAAGACCACTGATAAGAATTTTGAATTCTCAAGGAAGCATGGTGTTTCTTTTGTGCTGGACTTGATTGTAGAAGAGTGGAATTTTTGTAGGCCTCTGAAAATCATTTGTGAAGAAATATCTGAGAGGGGATCCAGCATAGCAGACAACAGACACAAGGTACATAATGACCAAAATGTCATTGTGTAATACATGATTGTATTATGCTTTGAAGTAAGGAGATGCAGAACAGTTTCTAGAATAATTTTGGTACGGCTTATGCATCTCAGGGGCCTGGGTGTGGCTGTAACTGCCAGGGGGAGAGATTTGTACTAGAGGAAGAGAAAGACGCAGGTAAAAGTTGACAGAATGCTATGAAGTTCAGGACATAACCAAATCTTCAGTAAAGTTGCCAGTTCTCAAATTATGAGCAGACATGGTTATTTTATTTTGCAAGTTGCCATCAGGTTTTCAACCTGGATCAACTGGAGTTGATACCAAGGAGTGAGACTATTCAACCGAAGCCTGGTTTCCAGCTGAAGCCTGAGCACTTAAGCTAGTTGAATTCAAAATTGTGGGGAGAGATTTTGACTAAAGGAAGTTGTGAATTTGGGGATTTGACCCAAGTTCACTAGATCGCTGGGGATAATATTGTTTGAGGGTACTGTTCTCTGTTCAGTGGGGGAGCACTGAACACTCAATTTTTTTATTTCAATAGATTTGGGGATACAATTGTTTGTTGATACATGGATGAACTGTATAATGGCAAAGTCAGGGCTTTTAGTGTACCCATCACCAGAATGGTATACATTGTTCCCAATAAGTAATTGCTGAAATTAAACACTCAAATTGTGTCCAAAGCTTGCCATAATAGCAAGAGTTTGGACTCAACAAGAAACTTGAAGTTGAATTCCAGGCTTTCTAATCGCTACCTGTGTGGCCTTGCACAGATTATTTACCTTATTTTAACTCAGGTTACCAATAAGTTAAATATATTTATTTAAATTTTATGCAGCAATTTGGCTCTAATCATGACTGTTTCTCCTAAAGTATTTACCAAATTATTTTCCTAAAAGGTAGCTCTGTACTTGGACAGCATTTTCAGAAACTTAAATAAATTAATATAAGCCATCTGCTTCATTGGCTAGCATTTAATAAGCCCTCAGTAAGTACAAAACATTTTTCTTTATAGATAAAAATTGCAGAAAGAAATTCTTATACAAACATTATATTATTCAATTACAATAAAGACCATAGAGTAAATAGAGAAATAAACAGGATCCCCAGTCCCCACGTGAATTTGTTAAAGAGATATCCAGGTAATCAGATTATGAATAAGAAGATAGAAAAGAAAGAATATGTCTTTTAGTATTCATAATTTTATAAATACTGCCAATATCATAGAATCCAATGTGTGGCATTTTAACTTAAGATTTTTTTGTTGCTGTTGAATGGCAATTTTAAATGTGTAAATATTTAAATCAATTACTATCATAGCATACACCATTTTTTGAAAGTATATTCTATTTTGGTATTATTAAAATATTTATTCATATATTCTTAGGTAATTTATTTCGTTAGGTTTTATTTTATTTTATCTTGAGATAATTTAAAAATGTAGAATAGCATATCTTATTATTTTTCAATTCTGAATTTTATAATGATTTAAGACTTTTTTCTAAATTCATAATAACCCTTTGCTATTCATTTCATAATTTGTGTCATCTAGACCAATTTACATGTAATTTTTACACAATTTCTGTTGTATAACATAATGTATAGTAATATTATTTGTAATTGCTTTTCTTTTTCAGGAAAATAGGAAGCCTCATAATCATAAATTTATATATCAAGTGGAAAATGAAGAGAAGAATCCTCAAAAGCACAGTCCACACAGCAGGTGGAGCAAATTAGGTTTCATATTCTTAGATATAAAGCAATGGCAAAGGCTTCTTCATAACAATTGAGTATATTAGCACTTTGTGCTAGAAAAATATGAGAAAAATAAAATATATTTTTCAAATTTTTTTACTAGTGTAGAGTCCTCAAATCCTCTTGAGCATTAAACTTATTTCAAAAGAAATATTTTTGTAAAAGATATTATACTTCCAGGGGGAGGAGCCAAGATGGTGGATGAGAAAAGCCACCAGTCAGAGTGTCTCTGCTAAAAAGACAAATTTTAGAAGAAAGGGAAAAAAATAAACTAGCAGAGAAGCATAGATCAGATGAGGATTGGAAGGAAAGGTGCTGAAAATGCAGGAGACTCCACAGGAAGATGTTGCGGAGGAGAACTGGAAGGACAAAAGTCCCCTGGATGCTTGGAGACCAGTCACAAGGGTAGGTGGAGCGGTTAACTTCCCCCTCCCTTGCATCAGGAACTGCTGGTGGGCTCCTCAGCAGTTGGAGAAACCTGCTGACACCAGCCCAGAGATGGCTGGCACCAGTGCACAGTGGCTTCTTGCAGACACGGTGCCGGACTCCCAGCCCCCTCGGGGCACCTCCAGTGCGCAGACCCAAGTCTATTGGCAGAAGCCAGAGTGCTCCATTCTCTCCTTCCCCCTCCCTGCCCTTGGGAGCCCAGAGAGCCATCACACAGAGGCATCTCCAAAAAAGGGGACCTTTCCTTTTGGGGCCCTACAGCTGACTGAGGGTACTCAGACTGCCAGCTCCCTGCCCGCCAGCCCTCCCAGGTGCTGTTTGCCTGGGGACTCCAGGAGAGTAGGGCAAATCCGGAGGTGGAGTGAGGTTGATCCAGCTTAGGCGCCCTGTGACTGAATCGAGACCAGCACCCCTCCTGAGGCAGGGTCAGGGATTGATTTCCAGGGCCCAGGAGACAGGCCTGCAGACCAGACCCCATAACCGAGGTCATGATTGCAGTGCTCTGGGGCACAGAAGGGAGATCTGTGAAAGAGCCTACTGAGGAGTGTGCACCTTCAGGGGCAGATCAGTGTGACTGAACAGCAATCCTCCTCCCAAAAGAGGGCTGTGCACCCAGCTAAGGTTGCGATCCTGGGTAGGGAGCACCCCGGCCCACGTCACAGCCAGGGGAAATCCATGGGCCTGAGGTCCTGCTTGCTGGAAGAGGTTGAGGAGAGGCCACAGAGAGGGGGAGGATGGAGGGGAGCAAGACCTGCTCCAGAGTGTGGGTCTCAGACAGCCCCATCCCCCTAGCTGAGACTTTCAGCTGACTAGAACCATTTTAGCCCCTCACAGCAGCTTTGCACAGAAATAAAGAACAGACCTTTGACCCCTGCTATCAGCAGTTGTGAAGCCTGCGGGCAGGCTTACCCAACCCAGCCCCATCCAGACTCACTCCGGGTCCGCCCCCACTGAGGTGGAGAACTACGACACACCTGGAAATCCCAGGGCTCCACCCACCACCCGAGGCACAAGAGAGCCTCTCTAGAGAAATAAGAGCTGGCTACAGAACCCAAAAACAGCACTGCAGCTGGCTCCACCCTGCAAGTGCCACCTACTGACAGGGAGGTCATCCTGCAAACCCTTTTACTGCAGCTACTGATTCATCATAAACAGTGTGGTCGAATCTCACCCACAAACACCACCTATTGGCTCAGAGACTAAACAGGGTATGTCATTATCCAAACAAAAATCTAAACGCAAGAAGAAAAAAACGATCCAGATGGGAAGGAACCAGCGAAAGAACTCTTGAAGTATGAAGACTCAAACGGAAAGCACAGCCCCAAAGAGGAACAACAGCTCGCCAGTAATTGATATTAACCAAACTCAGAACACTAAAATGGCGGAAGAAGAATTTCAAACATGGATTGTAAGAAAACTGAATGATATGCAAGAAAAAATGGATCACCAACACAAAGAAACCACAAAAGAAATCCAGGACTTGGAAGAAAAATTCACTAAAGAAATTGAAATATTAAAGAAAAATCAAACCGATCTCCTAGAAATGAAGGGTTTATTGAGGGAACTACAAAACACAGTGGAAAGACTCAAGAACAGGGTAGATCAAACAGAAGAAAGAATCTCAGAGATTGAAGACAATGCCTTCCAATTAAAAAAGTCAGTCACAGAGATTGAGCAGAAAATTAAGACAAAAGAAATAACCCTACAAGAAATATGGGATTATGTGAAAAAACCAAACCTGAGGGTGATAGGGTTTCCAGAAGCTGAAAAAGAAAACACTCAAGGGCTGGATAAGCTATTTGAAGAATTAATAGAGGAGAATTTCTCAGGCCTTGCTAAAAATCTGGATATACAGGTACAAGAAGCTCAACAGACCCCAGGGAGATTCAATGCAAATAGGAAGACACCACATCATGCAGTCATCAGATTGATCAAAATACTCACTAAAGAGACCCTTCTACAAGCTGTAAGGCGAAAGAAACAAGTAACATACAAAGGAAAGCCCATCAGAATAACTCCAGATTTCTCTACTGAAAACCTACAAGCAAGAAGAGACTGGGACCCCATTCTCACTCTTCTGAAACTGAATAATGACCAGCCTAGAATCTTGCACCTTGCAAAACTAAGTTTCACGTATGAAGGAGAAATAAAGACATTCCCAGATAAGCAAAAACTGAGGGAATTCATCAAGACAAGACCAGCTCTCCAAGAAGTACTCAAAACAGAATTACACAAGGATCAGTACAATAAACACTCTTGAATGTGAAACCATTCAAAAGTTAAATATCAAAGGCTAAATTACACAATGGCTCAAGAGAGAAAACAAAGCAACAAAATGCAACCCAACAGAATGATCAGTAACTTACTCCACTTATTGGTTGTCTTAATAATTGTGAATGGCTTGAACTCCCTCTCAAGAGATATAGGCTGGCCGAATGGATAAAAAAAAAAAAACAAGCCAAGCATCTGCTGTCTCCAGGAAATGCATCTAACCTGCAAAGATGCATTTAGACTCAAGGAAAAGGGATGGAAATCAATATTTCAAGCAAATGGAACCCAAAAGAAGGCCAGTTGGCAGTTTTGATCTCAGATAACTTAGTTTTTAAATCAACAAAAGTAATGAAAGACAGAGAGGGTGACTATATAATGCTGAAGGGTACAATTTAACAAGAAGACATAACAATTCTCAATATGTATGCTCCCAACTTAGGTACACCCAGATTCATAAAGCAAACTCTACTTGATCTAAACAAATTGATAGACAGCAACACCATAATAGTCGGAGACTTCAACACCCCAATGACAGCACAGCACATATCCTCCAAACACAAAATTAACAAAGAAATAATGGACTTAAACAGAACTCTGAAGCAAATGGGCCTGACTGACATTGACAGGACATTCTACCCCAAAACTGCTGAACACACGTTCTTCTCATCAGCTCATGGGACATTCTCTAAGACTGAGCATATTCTAGGACACAAAGCATGTCTCAAAAAATTTAAAAAAATAGAAATCATATCATGCATCTTCTCAGATCACAGTGGAATAAAAATAGAAATCAACCCCAACAGAAACTCTCATCTCTACACAAAGTCATGGAAATTAAACAACTTTCTCTGAACAATTCCTTCATAAATGAGAAAGTAAAGATGGAAATCAAAAAATTCTTTGAACTAAATGACAAAGGTGACACAAGTTATCAAAATCTGTATGACACAGCAAACCCAGGCCTGAGAGGAAAGTTTATTTCCATAAATGCCTATATCCAAAAGTCAAAAAAATCACAAATAGACAACCTAATGAATCGACTCAGAAAACTGGAAAAAGAAAAACAGACTGATCCCAAACCCAGCAGAAGAATGGAAATTAATAAGATCAAATTAGAACTAAATGAAATTGACAACAGAGAAACTATACAGAAGATTAATAAAACAAAAAGTTGGTTCTGTGAAAAACTAAACAAAATTGACATGCCTTTGGCAAAATTAACGAAAAACAGAAAAGAAAAATCCCCAATAAGCTCCATCAGGAACAAAAAAAAAGTTACAACTGATGCCATGGAGATTCAAGATATAATTTATGAATATTACAAAAACCTTTATGCACACAAACTGGAAAATGTGGAGGAAATGGACAAATTTTAGAACCACACAGCCTCCCTAGGCTCAACCAGGAAGAAATAGAATTCCTCAACAGACCAATATTAAGGACTGAAATTGAAACAGCAATAAAAAACAATCCAGAAAAGAAAAGTCCCGAACCAGACGGTTTCACACCCAAATTTTACCACACCTACAAAGAAGAACTGGTGCCTATCCTGCAGAAATTATTCCACAACATCGAGAAGGATGGATTCCTCCCCAACACATTTTATGAAGTCAACATAACCTTTATACCAAAACCAAGAAAGGGAACAACAAAAAAGGAAAACTACAGACCAATATCTCTTATGAATATAGATGCAAAAATTCTCAACAGAATTTTAGCTAATCGAATCCAGGTGCTTATTAAGAAAATAATCCATCATGACCAAGTGGGCTTCATTCCAGAGATGCAGGGATGGTTCAACATACGCAAATCTATAAACGTAATTCACCATATAAACAGAAGCAAAAACAAAAACCATATGATTTTCTCAATAGACGCAGAAAAAGCATTTGACAAAATTCAACACCCTTTTATGATAAGAACGCTTAACAAAATAGGCATAGATGGGGCTTACCTAAAAATGATACAAGCCCTTTATGACAAACCCACAGCCAACATCATACTGAATGGGGAAAAATTGAAAGCATT
>CAUYSK010000821.1:0-15588 GCA_963575035.1 Avahi laniger
CCTTACCAGATAAATCCTGTAAGTGTATGTAGGCTGGGCACGGTGGCTCACACCTGTAATCCTAGCACTCTGGGAGGCCGAGGCGGAAGGATTGCGTGAGGTCAGGAGTTCGAGACCAGCCTGAGCAAGAGCGAGACCCCCATCTCTACTAGAGACAGAAAAGCTAGCTGGGCATCACGCCTCTCACCTATAGTCCCAGGTACTTGGAAGGCTGAGGCAGGAGGATCACCTGAGCCCAGGAGTTTGAGGTTGCAGTGAGCTATGACGGAAATAGGAGAGGTCTCAGATAGTTGGTCGGAGAAGCGGGGAATGCTCCAGTATTAATAGTCATTCATTAGAGGACAAAATTCAGAAGTCCTCATTTTGATCCCATTCAGATTTCTGGGTCCTACCCTAAATCTCTGAATGGGATTCTTTGGGTTGAATGCCACGCATCTGCATTTAAAATAATCTCCACAGGTTGATCTTATGACTGCTAATAAGAACAACTGCACCTAATTGTTGGGTAGCATTTCATATGTATTGCAGTAATGTCTGGGCCCCAGTCCATTAGGAGGGTGATATTGTTTGGATGTTTGGCCCCTCCAAACCTCATGTTAAAATTCCATTACCAGGGTTGGAGGTGGGGCCTGGTTGGAGGTGTTTGGGGTGATAGGGACAGATCCCTCTTGAGTGGCTTAGTGTCCTCCCTGTAATAATAAGTGAATTCTCACTTTGTTCACCCAAGAACTGGTTGTTTAAAGGCGCCCAGCACCTCCTCTCTCTCCCCATTTCTCTCTCCCCCTCCCTCCATCTTTCTCTCTCTCCTCCCCTCCCCTCCTCCCCCTCCCCTTCTCTCTCCCTGTGACACACTTGCTCCCCCTTTGCCTTCTGTCTTGATTGGAAGCTCCCTGAAGCCCTCATCAGAAGCAGATGCAGAACTGTGAGCCAAATAAATCTCTCTTCTTTATAAATTACCTGGCCTCAGGTATTTCCTTTAGAGCAACACAAGATGGACTAACACAGAAGGGTTAAGACAAAGACATCCCTGCTTACCATTATTGGCAGAATCTTGAATGTTTTAATTTTTGTAGTGTTTTTCTTTTTAAGCTGCTAAACTAAACATTGGACTAATTTCCAATATGTTTGTGTTTGCTATTGGAGGGAACATTTATTTAAGGAGCACTGTAAAACCAGCAATGCTCCCTCCCCTCAAACACATTCCCCACTCCCCCGTCTTCTAAATCATAGTTGTTCTCTCTTGTGGGTAATCCAGTACCAAGGTGATAAGTACATCTTATTCTGAATAAAACTGTCTGAGCCCATATTCGCTTTCTATTGAGCCTATAACAAATTACCACAAAGTTAGCAGCTTAAACAATTTATTATCTTACAGTTCTGTAGGTCAGAAGTTTGACACAGGTCTCATTATGCTAGAATCAACATATTAGCAGGACTGCTTTGCTTTCTGGAGGCTCTAGGGGAGGATCTTTTTCATGGCTCATTTGGGTTGTTGGCAGAATTCAGTTCTTGTGGTGGTAGGCCTGAGATCCCTGTTTTCTTGCTGGATGTAAACTGAAGGCCATTCCCAGCTTCTACAGGCCACCTGCATTCCTTGGTTGGTGGCTCTTTTCCTCCATCTTCAAAGCCAGAAAAAGTGGGTCAAGCCCTTCTCACACTTCAAATCTCTCCTTCTCGTTTCATCTCTCTGACCCAGCAGGGAAAGGTTCTCTGCTTTGAAAGCCTCATGGGATTAGATTGGGCCTGCCTGGATAATCCAGGATAAACTACTCCATCCCAAGGCCCATACCCTTAATCAACATCTGTAAAATCCCTTGTGCTGTGTAAGTTACCATTTTCCACAGGTGCTGGGGATTAGGGCACAGACATCTTTGGGGGTATTATCCTGCTTACCACAGACCTATTATCTGCCTTCATTGACAAAGATGATAGCGGGAGTTATCACTACCAGCAGGGCTCCAAGCATTAGTGTTGATATACATGAGAAAATGTGACTTAACTGGGTATTTTTCTAAATTGAAAATATTTCAGGGCCAGATTCTAAGACATATAGTTTTGAAAAGGACGTTTCAGGACTTTTGTGTAGTCAAGCAGAGCTGCAACAACACTTACTTCTATGTGTAGGAAAGGAAGGTAATTCACATTGTGCCTACTTCTCTGGTAACTTAGATTCAGAAAAAAATATTATGATATTAAATAGGCACACTCATTCAGCCAGCATATTTGCTTTCAGTTACTCATTGCCTGCCATATGCTACCCTGCTTCCGCACCTTTGTTCATGCACTTCCGGCTGCTAAGTTTGCCCTTCTGTCTATCTACCCATTTATCTATAATGATACATATTTGTGACAAGTTTTGACACCTACTTATTTTATTCTAGGAAACATTTTCCAAGATGCTGAAAGTGTGGCATCTACTCATTTTTCCCAATAGCTGAATTAAAATGATAAAAAGAACCCATGTCATCTGCCAGTTTTTCAAAGGCTGTTTTTGAGTTCTATATGATGTCTTCCTCCATAAATCTGTATAGCCTTAAAGAAGCTCCTGCAGTATCTCGGACATAGTAGGTACTCAGTAACTACTTACTGATCAGAAGTACTAAATTTAAGTAATTGATTATATTATCTATACATCAAAATTCTGCAAGGTATATATACTTATCGTTTCCTTAGAATGTTGTCAACAAAAGAACTAAGAACGTTTAATATTATATAAGTGAGTGAAACTAGGATTGTTAGAGCTGAGGTTTCCAATTCATCTTTTATTGAGTATGTTAATTCATATTCTGTCAGAGTGCTTGGTAGTATATTGGGGGCAAGGGAGTAAATTCCACCCCCCTCCATTTTTGAACCTTTAATATATACTATATATGCAGAAAAAGATACAAATTATAAGTGTGTAGCTTGATGAATTTTAATAAACTGCTACTCCTCACAAAATCAGCACTCATTTCAAGAAACCAGACTTATTACTGATACCCCAGAAACCCTCCTGCTTCCTTCCAATTGCTGCCATTCTGAGGGATAATCATTACCGTGACATTTTAGAAGCTGGAGAAATAGACTATTTTTAAGATGCAAAAAAAATATTCTTACAAATATTGTGACAATACTTCTTAGAAACAAATTTCCAAGTAAGTGTATGTGGATTTATAGAGATTTAAAAAATGTGGCTCCTGCCCTGAAGGTGAACACGGAATAGTCAATTCTTTTTTAAATTTTCTTGCTTTCTCAAATAGTTGCATATCCAACTTTGACTCAGATTATTTTTTTCCAATATTTATTTTACTTGTGATGTTCAAAATACTTTTGCCTCAAATATTCACAGTCTGTTAAAACTGCACCCTGCACTTGGCCCTGCTCAGTGATTCGGCACTACATCACTTTCTACATAGTTTTTGAGATCAAATCAGTATTATGTTCTCTGGAATTTTGGTTGAGACTCATAGTAGATACCGAAGAAAAGCATTTTATCAGTGAAAGTGGCACTTTTAAACTGTAACACTTCTCAACAGAATGGAAATAGAAATTGCTTGTAACAAAATGGAGTGGATAAAATCTTAGAGAAATTCAACTCAGAGCTATAATGTCCCTCGTTCCCCGTCCACTTTGTGGTCAAGGATGTTTATTGAAGCATTATTTCTAAAACATTGGAAACCAACTTAGTTACCAACATGAATGCTTAAATAAATAATGGTGTAGTTATAACATGGATTACTATGAAGCCTGAAAAGCATGCTTTGAAAAAATATGGGAAATTTCTTACTTAGTCTTAAGTAAAACTACAGCAAATACCAATTTTGTTAAAAAAAAGTATATTCATATACATGTGCATAGAAGAAAGACTGGAAATTCATGACATAGTGGCCCTGGTTGTTTCTGAATGGTGTGCTTGAGAACAATTTAAAATTTCTTACTTTCCAAATTTTTAAATTTTATATATTACTTTTCAAAAATCAGAAAATAACCGCACAGGATCCATTTTTTTTAATAGGACACATAGACAGATAACTGATTTTTCCTGTGAAGTGAAGTCCTGGAGCAAAT
Organism: Avahi laniger; assembly: GCA_963575035.1. Classification (NCBI taxonomy): domain Eukaryota; kingdom Metazoa; phylum Chordata; class Mammalia; order Primates; family Indriidae; genus Avahi; species Avahi laniger. Next base: position 4,048 of record CAUYSK010000821.1, read on the forward strand.
TATACATGACAAATACATGTTTTAGTCAAGAGGTTAGCAGAACTCCACACAACAGCAGCAAGATCACAAACATCCATAATGGTCTCCTTGAAATAATGGAGTTTTCGTTGTAAGAAACATTAATGGTCACCTCATCCAACTTTCTATGTAGGAATCCCCAAAGGCAACAGGCTCTGTACCCCAAAATGGTCCTTTAGCCTTTGTAGGAGGCGGCCCAGTGAAAAGAACCTCAGTGTTCTAGAGGTAGCCTGAGTTGGCTCACTTGGATAGAATGTCTCCTTTTATTCATGTGGAATTTGTCTCCTCGTATGTCTGCCTAATGGTCCTAGTTCTACCAGCTTGTGGCCATATAAGCCTTCTTCAATACAGGTGTCCTTTAAATATTTAAATATCAGTGTGTATTTTTAACATTCATTGAGGTATAATTTAGGTATGATAGACTGTACCCATTAAAGTGGACAATTGGCTATGTTTTGAGAGGTGTATATACCCACAAAATCATCACCACAATCAAGATGTAGAACATTTTCATTACCTCCCGAAGTTTCATGTCCCTTTGCATTCCATCCCTCCTTTTGCCTCTGTTCCAGACAATCATTTATCTGCTGTCACCATAGATTAGTTTGCATTTTCTGTGATTTCATATAAATGGAATCATACAGTGCCGTACGTGCTTTTTTTTTTTAACTGGCTGTTAAGATAAAAACCTTAACTTTTTCTTTCACTTTATGAAGGAATTTTATAACATCTATTCTTTATCTTTATGGGGACGTCATAAAACATGTTTCAGAATTCCTGTTCAGAGAATTAACCAGTCACTGAAAATGGATTATACATTTTATAAGTGAGCCTGTTCTTGCCTAACTTAGAAAGTAGTATTGGACTATAACCTTTGGGGCATTTTCTATCTTTAATACTTTATAAGTCTATATAATGTTTCCAGTTATTGTTCGAAGGTAATTTTGTAGATTTGCTTGAAATTGGCCCAGTGACTGTAAAAGAAATTCAGTAAGGTGTAAGCTTTTTCTATTTTTTGTTTTTTAAGTTTTATACAGTTTCCTAATTCTAGGGATTGCAATGTATACTTAATTGCTTAGTGAGTTTTCACATGGTGAAAACAACATTGCCCTTTTCTTCCTTTCTTTTTTTTTTTTTTTTCTTTTTTAAGAGAGAGAGTCTTACTATGTTGCCCTGGGTCTCTATGTTGCTCAGACTGGTCTCAAACTCCTGGACTCAAGCAATCCTTCTGCCTCAGCCTCCCAAGGAGCTGGAATTACAGGTGCGTGCCACAGAGCCCAGCTCAGCATTGCTATTTTAAAATTAAAATGGCAAAGGAATATTTTTGAAAATAATATGGGAGTTCATAGGATAGTCCCATTCCATAGGAAGAAAACCTGCTTCAGTGGAACCTAAGGGGTAAAGTGAATATCAAAATATATTTTAAACACACCAACTATAATCAAATAGAAATGGTGATGATATCTACATTTTTGCCTCTTGACTATTTTATAGTTCCAAACCACACCCATGTTGCAGGTTGGCCTTTCTACTGAGACCGAGTTCTATTGAGATTAAAATTTGTAGTCGTAGGCGGAACTTCAGTGTGGAGTTACTTGTCGTCTTTGGTCAAACACTGACTTTGGCAAAGGGTTATCTGATGATAGATACAGCTTAGGGAGACTGAATTTTAAATCTTCTGAAGTGTTTTTTGGACTTCCAAATCTCAGGTGATAAGACCAGCAGAAGTAAGTATGTAAAATTTTCTCTTATGTAAACAGCCTCAGATTCTAGCGCTGCTTTTTCATATGATTATTAAATTGAGATAACCACTTCACAGTATTTCTTTTCACAGTGTATTCTTGCTTTGGGATTCTAGTGCATAATCAGTACAAATAGTAACCTTGGTATTGAGGGTCATATAATTCTTAATTCTCTCTTCATTTTTCTGTTTTGAATACTATTTCTTCTGTAAACAGTATTTCTTAGGTACGAAAGGACTATTTTGGTTTATTCAGGGTTGGATAAAATATTAAACTTGTAATTCTTAGTTTAATCATGGATAAGCAAAATTCTCCATTTTTTTCTAAGGATATTCCACAGATACATAAATCATAATAAAGGATATCTCTAATGCTAGGGATGTAATATAATTATATCCAAGCATCTAGAGTCTGAAGAAAATAACTAAATTGAAACCAATTCTTTATTTTTGCTTTTTTACATTTTTAAGTACCAGAATGTACTTGTAGATAGTGACCTTGCTTAAAAGCTTCTTTCAGTGTTCCATTACCTTTGGGAAGGGGCCGAAGGCTGTCAGACAGTTCTTATAAAAATAGTGTACAAATAACCAAGGCACCTTTCACTTTGAGCATTTTTAATGATGTCTGAGGTTGGCTGAAAAACTGTATATCTTTACCTTATGCAGCCCTGGAAACTGTAATAGCCTTACTTTAAGCTCTTAGTAAAGCAGAAACGAGCAGTTCCCAGCCCATGTAAAGCTGAGAAGGTCTTGAATGATGCATGTCGAGGAAACTTGGATACTGATACTGCTGGCCAATTTACACAGGTCTTAATGCCAAAGAATTAAAGACTCTTGAGTTTTCTTAAGAGATCAGCTTTTGAAAAGTTAAGTGTGTTTCCTTTTTGCAGCGACTTGAGTTCTCAAACCTAAGTAGAAGGTTGACTTACTTCCTCAACTTTGTGAAGCAGTCATCCATTTAAATTAATTTGTATAAGTCAGAGAATAGTTACTCTGTGGCTCTTCTTAGAGAACTACACATTATGACCAATAAACCCTGAAAAGCGAGTGCTATGGAAAAATTCTACATGGTTTTTAAAAACCCTCTTATGGCTTTCTTAGGAACCAGAATTGCCTTTCCTGTATTATGCCGAGAGTCTAACAAAGACTGTGCCCTTGTGCCAGTGCTTTCATAATGAATCAACCAATTGCTCAGTTGTGTTCTTGTGGAGGGGGATAACATTCCTTTATGATCCCCAGTTTAGATCAGCTTACCACCCAAAGCATGATATTTGATTACCCTTATTATGTTTCTTTGCATAGCTACAAATGTTACTAATGGCGTGGCCTTATCTAGCTATTATAAAAAATCCACGTCTATGCTGACTTACAGTCAGTGCTGTAAAAGGCCCTATTGCCAAGCACCCTGGTAATATGAGCCCTTGGAGAATGGAGCAGCTCTTGGGGTTAGGTATGCACTGCAAATGGAAACATCTTAAAATCCCAAATATTCCACTGAGTGCCTGACTGCCTGCTTTTTCTTCTAATGCTGATTTTAATCTCTAAAGCTCCCTGTGTCTGGGCCTGAATTGCTTTAAGAATTATAAAAGTTGGACTGGGCGCGGTGGCTCACGCCTGTAATCCTAGCTCTCTGGGAGGCCGAGGCGGGCGGATTGTTTGAGCTCAGGAGTTCGAAACCAGCCTGAGCAAGAGTGAGACCCCGTCTTTACTAAAAATAGAAAGAAATTAATCGGACAACTAAAAATATGTAGAAAAAATTAGCCGGGCATGGTGGTGCATGCCTGTAGTCCCAGCTACTCGGGAGGCTGAGGCAGGAGGATCGCTTGAGCACAGAAATTTGAGGTTGCTGTGAGCTAGGCTGACGCCACGGCACTCTAGCCAGGGCAACAGAGTGAGACTCTGTCTCAAAAAAAAAAAAAAAAAAAGAATTATAAAAGTTCACCAGCCACTTCTAACCATATTCTGTTAGAATTGAGGTTTTTAGGGTTCCTTTTTTTTCCCTTCTCAAATGTTTCCAACTCAGTTCTCAGTCTTGCAGAACAGATGAGATGCTATCATAAACCACAGAAGCAAATGGTGGAGGAATTCCTACCCCTCTACCTACTCCAGCAGAGTTATTGTTTCTCTTTTTAACCCTGGAGCAGTGGCCCCCAGGCTTTTTAAATTTTCAGCTCCCATCAATGAAAATGTATTGTGCATATACCACTTGCAAGGTATATATTTTAATTGTATTATTATGTTCTATTTAGTGTATATGTTATATATACTAAACAATATGTAAAAATTAAAAATAAGATGATTTTTAAAACCTGTTATTTAGAAGAACATTAATAATATCCTTAACTAATATCTCATGATACAGTATATATACAAGATACTATTTGTTGTTAATGATGTTGAGTATAATGTATTTTACATAATCTTGAAAATTTTGAATTTTTTGCCCAATTTGTGGTCACATTCACCCCTGTTTTGTCTTCTGATATAGCCGATGAACACTCGTACTAAGATTAGAGGTGTCAGCTCTGCTATTTTCTTATGCTTGTATGATTAATATTTTTTTTCAGTCCCCAGTTTCTTCTTGCAGGCATTTTTTAAAGCTACTTGCCCATTTAGTGAAGGTAGATTTGATATCAACAGGGTTATATAATCTATTAACGCATAGAACTAGGCATACACAAACTGTAGGTGTCACCGATACTGGAAGTCAAAAAGGAATAATGGCCAACTGTCCAGCCTCTTCTTTGTGGAATGTCTAGTCCTCTCCTGGGGTATCCCTTTAACTGGTTGTGCATGGGACCATGTCACAAGGACCAAGTTAGGATTCTACTGAAAATTTACATGTTAAATATTTATAAAGCTAATTTTGTTTTAAAGTAAACATAAGCAGTTCTAATACTTCCTGCACTCTGGTAGAGACCACTGTTCTTGGTGACTGTGTTGTCTTCTGAGTAGACAAGGGTGAGTGTGGCCTCGGTTTTCTCATCTGTAAAAAGAGGGTTGGACTAGATGACTTTTAGTGTTTTTTGGGGGGAGAGAAATTTTTACCCCATTTTGTTTTCTACCTGTTTTTCAGACTAATACATGCCTATTGATTCATCCACATAAGTAATACTCACTGCTTGGAAGTTTCTTTTTTTTTTTATTTCAGCATATTATGGGGGTACAGATGTTTAGGTTACGTGTGTTGCCCTTGCCCCCCCTGGAACTTGTTTCTGTAAGGAGTAATGTTCAGAAATATAAGTGACATAATAGGATTTGCTTTTTAAGCTAACATGGAAATATCTGTTACACTCACACCAGAACAGTAAAAGCCTCCTTACTCTTCAAGGCCCATCCAACTTAAACATTATCCCCTTAGGAAAATCTTTGTCAGAACCCATGTTTGAAGTATTTGCTCCCTTTTTTCCTCCTATAGAATTCTGTTTGTATAGTAATCAGTGGCCTTGAATTATGGTTATATGTATACATGTTTGCCTTTCATGAGGTATAGCTGTTTATTACTAAGTTTTATATTCAATAACGGCAGTCCTTGCTGATTAACTGATTGGTTTTCACTGAAAATGTTGGAGAATGCTGTTGAGAATATTAAGAACATGTTCTTCAAGAAATGATTTAAATATGTTTTTTTCCCAAGAGACCTTTTTTGGAAAACCTGAGGCTAAAGGTCTTAGCCTGGAGCCCATGGACCTCTAGAAGGCCCATAGATGGGCTTGCAGGGGGGTGTGTATCCATAACCCCCACTGAAATCATGTGTAAAATTCAGATCTATGGGCATTTTTCTGGGAGGAGGGTCCCTAGCCTCACAAAGGCTAAAAATCGAAAGACCTTTAAGAATCAATGCCACAGGGAATCAATGCCATATAGGCACTTTAAGAATCAATGCCATATAGGCACTTCAAATATAATCTTCATTCCTCTTAATTTATGTTTACTTTCCAACTGAATTTTCACCACTTTTGTATATTTCAACTCTCTATAGTATTTCTTGACCTCGCCATGAAAATTATTGTTAGCAATACTTAATACCATACCCCTGAATCTGCCATGCTTTATTCCTACTAATCTATATACTCATGACATTATCTTGCTTATGAGGGATAGAGACCTTTCCAAACTCATTACTTCTTATTGAATATAGTAAATAAATAGCATTTTACTTTTTAGAAAAAAGGGAGAATTTGGGGTTAAATTAGAACTGAGAAAGTAAAAAGAACCATGTACAGAATTGTTTTGTAAACCTCTCTACTGAGTCATCTAATTTCAATGTCTACTTAGAAGAAGCTCAGATCTCTCTCTTGAATATCGTGTAGAAAGATGATACCCTGGTTCCCTGGAGACCCTATTTCATGACTTGATTGCTTTTGGCCTTTCAGGAATCAGTGTGGTTTGTTGAAAGGAACATGGGACTGGGACTCAGGCAAACTGAAAATAGTACCAGCTCTGACAGTTACCAATGGATGACCTAGGCTACATAGATCTACCTCTGAGTCTACTTCCTTGTATGCAGAAATGGGAATAAGGGTGGGCTAAGCAGCAGAACTGAAAATATAGTGTATGTGTGTGCATATACACATAGTAGTTTATGTAGTGTAATATTATTTTATTCCCATTTTACATATGAGGAAACAGATACTACTACTATTATATATAGTATTGTTATTTTCAGTTCTGTTACTTAAGTCACTGGGTGATGTTGAGTCAGATGTGATAGTACATCTGAAAGTGCTTTATAAATTAGAAGGCACTTAAATGTGAGACTTAACTTCTCTTAATAATTATACATGTTACTTATAATATCATGGTAGTCTTCCTTAGTCTGTGGTTTGAGGCCACCTTGAAGAATCAGTTTCAAACTTACTTTTTCTTTCACAAAGTTTATGTGATTATTATTAACTAAGAATAAAATCTCTAGTGAATTTGCCCTGGGACATTCATACAAACTGAAGAAACAGACTTAAAGGTAAAAACCTATCACATTGAAACACACTAAGAAAAAACACTGGGTCAGCCAATTAATGTTATTTTAAAATACTGAAATTAGTTAAAGTAAAATATTCTAAGATTGTAAAAGTTGGATAGAGTCAGACTAAAAAGCAGAATGATTAAATTCCCTTATGATAGATCCAGAGACGTTTCCTGGGCCCAGCCCTATATGGAATAGTGAAAATATGGACCTTGAAACAGTTGTTTGAAGTGTGCTTCAGTATGACTCCAGTTGTTTTGATATGACTCTAGTGCCTACTAGCTGAGTGGTATTGGGCAAATTCGTTAACTTTAGTGAGCTTGAGTTTATCAGTAAAAATAGATGTAACAAATACTACTTTTGGGTGTTATTCTAAGGATTAGAAATAATTTATATAAAGTGCCTGGCACATATTCAGCAGAGATCTGACCAGCACATTTATGTGTGATGAAACTACCTGGAGACCTGTGAAAGAACCACTGAAAGGATCAGAAGGAATAGTGCTTGGCACTCATACCAGGCCAGGAAAAGTGCCTGTTGCCACCAGTCAGACTGAAAAAAAAAATTTAATAATGTACAGGTTATTGGGTACTCAGAAGCATCCTGCCTCAATAGTAGGGAATAATTAGCCCTTAGACTGCATGGCTTCTCAACCTCACCACTATGGAAGCATTGGACTAGATGATTCTTTATTGTAAGGGGGATCTCTTGTGTATTATAGGATTTTTAGCCGCATCCCTGGCCTCACCATACTACATTCCAGTAACACTTCCTCTGTTGTGAAAGCAAAAAATGTCTCCAGACATTGCCAGATGTCCTCTGGGGAGCATAGTTATCTCCTGCTGAGAACCATAACCCTAGACTAAATTCTGCCCTGGTCCTGCCAAATAAAACTTAAAAGCAAGAACCAAGGATCAAACTCTTTCCAAATAATTTAACTGTATCCAAGAACAAAGATCAAGAATAGTTATTGGGCATTTTTTTTTTTTTAGAAATAAAAAAAGACCATTCTGAAATTAGAACCTTGAATAGCCAAAGCAATCTTGAAAAAAGAAAAGAATAAAATTGGAGGCCTTACGTTTCCTGATTTCAAAACATAGTACAAAGTAATAGTTACCAAGTATAATACTGGGATAAAGATAGACATATAAAGACCAATGGAACAGAATAGAGAGTCCATAAATAAACTCTTGTGTATATGGCCAAATGGCTTTTGACGAGGGTCTCAAGACTTACACAATGTGGAAAAGACAATCTCTTTAACAAATGATGTTGGGAAAACTGGATAGCCATAAGCAAAAGAATGAAGCTGAACCTTTGCCTTACACCATGTGCAGAAATTAACTCAAAATGGATTAAATACCTAAATGTAAGACCTAAAACTATAAACCTCATAAGTGAAAACATAGGGCGAAAGCTTCAGGATATCAGATGTGGAAATGATTTCTTGGATATGGCACCAAAAACACAGGCAACAAAAGCAAAAATAGGCCGGGCACAATGGCCCATGCCTGTAATCCTAGCACTTTGGGAGGCCAAGGCACGAAGATGGCTTAAGGCCAGGAGTTCAAGACTATCCTGAACAACATAGCAAGACCTTATCTCTATAAAAAATAAAAAAATCAGTCAGGGTGTGGTGACATGCACCTGCAGTCCCAGCTACTCAAGAGGCTGCGAGGCAGGAAGATCACTTGAGCCCAGGATTTTGAGGCTGCAGTGTGCTACGACCACACCACTGCACCCTAGCCTGGGCACGGGAGTGAGACCATGTCTCCAAAAAACAACAACAAAATGGGACTACTTGAAACTTAAAAACTTCTACACATCAAAGGAAAAATCAACAGAGAAGGGAACCTACCAAATTGGAGAAGATATTAGTAAATCATATCTGATAAAAGGATAATATCCAGAATATATGAGGAACTGCTGTAACTCAACAACTAAAAAATAATCTAATTAAATGGGCAAAGAACTAGAATAGACTATATTTCAAAGAAGACATACAAATGGCCAAAAAGCATATGAAAAGATGCTCAATATCACTACAGATGGTTCCTGACTTACGATGGTTCAACTTACAATTTTTTGCCTTTACACAACAAAAAAACCCAGTATGACATTATGCAGGATCCTCAAAAAATTAAAAATGGAATTACCATATGATCCAGCAATCCCACTTCTGGGTATATATCCAAAAAAATTTTGAGCAGGAGCTCAAAGAGATATTTGTACACCCATGTTGACTGCATCATTATTCACAATAGCCAAGAGGTAGAAGCAATTCAGATGTCCATCAGCAGATGAATAAAGGAATGTGGTATATAAATATAATGCAATATCATGCAGCCTTTAGAAAGGAATCCTGTCACATGCTACAACATGGATGAACCTAAAGGACATCATGCTAAGCAAAATAAGCCGGTCACAAAAAGACAAATACTGTATGATTCCACTCATAAGAAGTATGTAAAGTAGTCACGGTCACAGAAACAGAAATTAGAAGATGGTTGCCAAGACTGGGAAGAGAGGGGAGGAGAAATCCATATTTAATGGGTATAAAGTTTCAGATTTGCAGGATGAAAAAGTTCTAGAGATCTGTTGTATAACAATGTGAATATAATTAATACTGCTAAACTGTACACCTAAAAATGATTAATATGGTAAATTTAATGTTATGTGTTTTCTACCACAATAAAAAGAATATTTATAGGAATACAAAACTATATTATCCAGCAAAGTAAACTTTACAATGTGTAATTCAATAAAAAATTATCAAGCAGGCAAAGCAGGCAAATATGACCCATAATTAAGGGGAAAAATCTGTCAATCGAAACTGACCCAGAACTGACACAGTTATTAGAATTGTCAGAGAGTGGCATTAAAATCATTATTACAACTATTTCACATGCTTAAAAGAGTTAAAAGGAGACATAGGAAATATTTTAAAGACCCAAATCAAATTTCTAGAGATAAAAACTACAGCATCTCAGACGAAAAACACACTGAACGGGATTAAAGGCAGTTGAGACATTGTAGAAGACAAGACTGATGGCCTTGAAGGTGTACCAATAGAAACTGTCTAAAATGAAACAGAGAGAAAAGAACTACAAAAAATTAAAAATATCAGTAATCTGCATGACACCTTCAAGTGGTCTTATATACATGTACTTAGGTTCCCTGAAGGAGGAGGGAAGAAGAGAAGAACTATTTGAAGAGATTATGGCTTAAAAAGTTTCCAAATGCGATGAAAACTGTGAACCTACAGATCCAAGACACTCAGTGAACTTCAAGCAAAAGATACATGAGGAAAACAACATCAAAGCACATTGTAATTAGATCGCTTAAAAATAGTGATAGAGATAAAATTTTAAAATAAGCCAAAGGAAAAAAAGGATACTTTACATATAGAGGAAGAAAGGTAAAGATGATATAGACGTTTTTCGCTTCTATCCAACTGAAATCTTCAACTCTAGTTGGGGATTTGTCCATGTCTCGCTGTAGTGCTACCAAGTTTTGCTAAAGATGATGTAATACAGATAAGACAGCAGAGGAACGTCATTAAAGTAATGAAAGAAAAGCAGATAAACTAAAATTCTACACCCCAAATATATTTTATTTTTTTTGAAGTCAAAATATTTTTTTTTTGAGATAATTGTAGATTCACATGAAGTTGTAAAAGATTCCTTTAAGCTTTAACCCATTTCTCCCAGTGGCAACTATCTTACAAAAAGTATCACAACCAGGATATTGATACTGATGTACTTAATATAAAGCAAACCTATATATTTTAAAAACAAAGATGAAATAAAGACTTTTCCGATACGTGAGAACTGAAAGAATTCATCACCAGCAGACTTGTTAGTACAAGAAATGTTAAAGGAAGTCCTTCAGGCAGAAAGAAAATACCATATAGAAATATAGATCTGTACAAAGGAATAAAGAACATCAGAAACAGTATTGTATGGGTAAACATAAAAGATTTTTTTCTTATTATATAAATCTTTAAAAGATAATTTCTTTAAATAAAAATAATGAAATATATGGGGTTTATAACATCTGAAATATATAACAAAGAGCATAAATTCTGGGGAAAAATGGAAGTATATTGTAATGTTATACTGTATGTGAAATGGTATAAAATTGCTGATAGATAAGCTCTAATGGTGTATGCTATAAATCCTAAAGCAACCACTAAAATAACAAAGAATTATATAATAATCCAAGAAAGGAGATAAAATGAAATTGTAAATAATATTTGGGTGATCCAAAAGAAGAAGAAAAAGAGGGAAAGAAGAAAACAGATGAGACAAATAGAGGACAAATAGCAGAAAGAGAGACTTAAACCTAACCAGATCAATGATTACATTAAAGGTTAATTGTTGGCTGAGTGCAGTGGCTCACGCCTGTAATCCCAGCACTTTGGGAAGTCAAGGCAGGGTCGGGGGAGGGGGTTCGCTTGAGATTGGGAGTTCTAGAACAGCCTGGGCAACACAGTGAGATCCTGTCTCTCCAAAGGTGGGGGGGGGGGGAAATGGCATGGTGGTGCTTGCCTGTAGCCCTGGCTACTCAGGAGGCTGAGGTAGGAAAATTGCTTGAGCCCAGGAGTTCAAGGTTGCAGTGAGCTATGATCACAGCAATTGTACTCCAGCCTGGGAGCCAGAACAAGACCTGGTATCTTTTTTTTTTTTTTTTTTTTTTTTTTTGAGACAGAGTCTCACTTTCTTGCCTGGGGCGAGTGCCGTGGCGTCAGCCTAGCTCACAGCAACCTCAAACTCCTGGGCTCAAGTGATCCTACTGCCTCAGCCTCCCAAGTAGC
>CAUYSK010000822.1:0-62493 GCA_963575035.1 Avahi laniger
TTTGAAATTCTACTAAATTGAATCAATCAAAAAGCATTTATTGAGCATCTGCTACATATAATATATAATTTATTGTCCAAACTGGCACATTTTTGAGAGTAAAGAGGGCACAATTAACATTCACTTTGACAAAGGCTTAAACCCAGACAGTTCCAGACTACTGGGTAAACCAAGCTGTATGCCAAACCAGCTATGTGGTAAACACTGAGCTTGTCAATGGACATGCAACATGAACAAGATAAACATGGTCCTTGTCCTCAAAGTGTTTATTAGTTAAGTAAGGAAAATAGAAATAGAATAAAGAATTGAAATTATGCCGGGCGCAATGGCTCATGCCTGTAATCCTAGCACTCTGGGAGGTCGAGACGGGTAGATCGCTCAACGTCGGGAGTTCGAGATCAGCCTGAGCAAGAGTGAGACCCTGTCTCTATTAAAAATAGAAAGAAATTATCTAGACAACTAAAAATATATACAGAGAGAAAAAACTAGCCGGGCATGGTGGCGCATGCCTGCAGTCCCAACTACTCAGGAAGCTGAGGCAGGAGGATCGCTTGAGCCCAGGAGTTTGAGGTTGCTGTGAGCTAGGTTGAAGCCACGGCACTCTAGCCCGGACAAGAGTGAGGCTCTGTCTCAAAAAAAAAAGGATTGAAATTACAATGAATGTTATAAAAGAGAAGTGCAAGATGCTGTAGAAAGGTGAAAGAATGGACCTGACTTCAGACCTACTAATGAGTTTCAGTTAGAAATAGAATGGGAATAAGACAGTCATAGTTTCCAGGCAGAAAGAACATGTCTGGAGACCTAGCGCAGAAAATAAATGTAGAACATTTAAGATGACAAGAATGGAGAGGGTATACTGAGATTAGGCTGAAGTGGTGGGCTAGATTATACAGTCACTATATAAAATTTTACATTTTTATTCCAAGGGCAATGGGTATTAAGCAGGAAGCTAAAATAAGCAGGCATTTTTTTTTAAAAGATAACTTTGGCTGTAGTATTGTTGAGGGTTCGACAAACTGTTTCCGTAAAAGGCCATATAGTAACTATTTTAGGCTTTGTGGGCCATATGGTCTCTGTCGCAACTACTCAACTCTGCTGTTGCAGTGTGAAAGGCAGCCACAGAAATACATAAACAAATGAGCATGGCTGTGTTCCAATAAAACTTTATTTATGGACACTGAAATTTGAATTTCATATAATTGCCACATGTCATGAGATATTATTCTTTTGATTTTTTTAGCCATTTAAAAATGTAAAACTATTCCTTGTGTGCAGACCATACACAAACAAGGCAGGACTGTGTTTGGCTCTGGTACAGAACATGTAAGGGGACACAGGTGGCTTAAACTAAGCAAAAGAGTTAAGGGGTAGAGTGGGGAAGGGCCTAAAACTTATCCTGAATCATGGTTGCAAGTTCTTTACAAAAGACTGAGAAAACATCAATTGTTTGTATTAAAGAATGGTGATATCACTGTCCTCTGGCCCCACAGATCCCAGGTACTCAATATGCTGTCTATAAACGGGTGCTAAACTCAAAGGTTGTAAACTAAGCTGAAGTGCTACAGATTACTTCATGAATGATCATACTGACAGTTTAAACACATGTCTAAACACTGAGGACTTATGTTTCACTAAGTCAAATATTGGAAATAAACTGTCCTTTCTGAAGCAATGCATCAAAGGAGTCTTATGAATGATAAAAAAAAATGGTTCTTTTAAAAACATTCTTTTTCAAAGGCAAAATATTTGCCTCTTTCTCTCTTTTGTGGATTTATTTTACTGGACAAATAAATAAAACACATGTACACAAACACAATTTTACTATTATTTTACAGTATCTAATCAAATAATCTTTTTTCTAGATTAATTTGCTTTGTTTTTAAGGCTTTCTCATGCAAAACGTGAGCAGAAGTAACTCACATTTACTTTTACTCTCAGATTCCCTAATTACACATAAATGTAAATATTCTTAAATTGTCTAAAAATATTTTGAATATATATTAAATGCATTATTCAAGTTATTTATCAGGTTGTTTTAATAGAATTTTATAGTTATGCTGTATATTTTATGGATTTTTTTTATACAATATTACACAAGATCAAGAAATCTAACCAACATAGCTTTATGACTTTAAAAAACTAGAAAGCAAATGAGGCTCACAAAATGACAGACAATACCAAGACTATACCAAGCACCTAGCATTGTGCCTGGCACTTAATAGTTTATAAATGCGAGTTGCTGTTACTGTTGTTTTAGACGGTAGTGTGTAAAAAAAAAAAAAGAAAACATTATTCTTCAAAGATCATTAGGAGAATACAGGAGACATGGTTTTTGGTTGTTTTTTCTAGTTCCTTTTATGGATGAATTCTACAGAGCTTAAAATTCCAGTTAAGACAGTTTTGTTGCTGTTATTGCCCAGAGCATCACCCAGGCCAGGTCCATGGCTACGGGGCTCGGGGGAGTCAGGGCGCCCAAATGCCCAGAGACTTACGGAGGGGCTTGGACGTGGGGCTTTCCAGCTAGTACTAACTATGTCAAACATTTTGAGGAACTGCCAAACTCTTTTTCAAAGTGGCTGCACCATTGTACAATCCCACCAGCAATATAGTTGAGGCCTCCACATCCTCAGTTTCTTCGTGTCTTCAAAAGCATTTGTTTGTTTTTAGATTTTTTTCAGCTTTACTGAGGTATCATTAACAAATAGGAATAGTATACATTTAAAGTATATAACTTGATGTTTTGAATTATGTATACATTTTGAAATGATCACCACAATTAAGCTGTAATTAACACATCCATCACCTGACATAGTTCTCATTTTCTTTCTTTTGTTTTTTTTTTCATGGTGAGAACACTTAAGATCTACACTCTTAACAAATTTCAAGTATACACTACAATATTGTTAACTGTACATGCTGTACATTAAATCTCCAGAACTCAATCATTTTGCATAACTGGAACTTTATAACCTTTAACTAACATCTCCCAATTTCCCCCTATCACCTACCTCTGCCCCTGACAATCACCATTCTACTCTCTGCTTCTTTGAGTTTGACTTGCATAAACTCCCACTTGGTACTGGCATATAACCTTTTGTATATGCAACTAAATTTAGTTTGCTAATATTTTGTTGAGGACCTTTGTGTCTATGTTCATGAGGGTCTGTAGTTTTCTTGTAATGTTCCTTATTGGGTTTTGGTATCAAGGTAATACTAGACTCATAGAATAAGCCGTGAAGTGTTCCCTTCTCTATTTTTTGGAATACTATATGAAGGATGGGTGTTAATTCTACTGTAAACATTTGGTAGAATTCACTAATGAAGCCACCTGGGCCTGGGTTTTTTTTTGAGGGGAGTTTTTTGATTACTAATTCCATCTCTTTCCTTGCTATGGGTCTATTCAGATTTTCCATTTCTACTTAAGTCAGTTTTGGTAGTATATGTAACTGTTCAGGTACTTGTCCATTTAGGGTAAATAATTTGTTGGCATGCAATTGTTCATAATATTCCCTTATAACCTTTTTATTTTTGTAAGGTTAGTAGTAATGTTACTTTCATGCATGAATTTTATAATTTTAGTCTTCTCTCTTTTTTTCTTGGTCAATCTAGCTAAAGATTTGTTAATTTTATTGATTTTTTTTAAAGAAACAACTTTCGATTCTGTTGTCTTTCTACTTTTCTATTCTCTATTTCATTTATTTCTGCTCTCATCTTTATTATATCCTTGCTTCTGCTTG
The DNA here is from genome assembly GCA_963575035.1 of Avahi laniger. Lineage (NCBI taxonomy): Eukaryota > Metazoa > Chordata > Mammalia > Primates > Indriidae > Avahi > Avahi laniger. Next base: position 3,738 of record CAUYSK010000822.1, read on the forward strand.
CTTTGAGTTTACTTTGTCCTTCTTTTTCTAATTTCTTAAGGCAAAAAACTAGGTTACTAATTCAAGATCATTCTTCTTTTTAACATAGGTGTTTACAGTAATAAATTTTCCTCTAAACACTGCTTAAGCTGCATCCCATAGGTTTTGGTACACTGTGCTTTTGTTTTCATTTAACTCAAAGTATTTGCTAATTTTCCTTGTGATTTGTTCCTTCACCTTTGATTATTTACAGCTGTTGTGTTTAATTTCTACCTTTTTATAAATTGTCCATATTTCTATATGTTCTTGCTTTCTAATTTCATTCCACTGTGGTCAAAGAATATATTTTGTACCATTTCAATCCTTTTAAATGTACTGAACCTTGTTTTGTGACCTAGCATACGGTCTGTTCTAGAAAATGTTCCATGTGCACTTGAGAAGGATGTACATTCTGCTATTTTTGGATGGAGTGTCTCATAGATATCTTTTAGTTCTAGTTAGTTTACAGTGTTGTTAAAGTCTTATATTTCCTGTTCATCTTCTGTCTAGTTGTTATGTTCATCACTGAGAATGAGGTATTGAAATCTCCTACTATTATTGTTGAACTATCCATTTTTCCGTTCAATTCTGCCAGTTTTTGCTTCATGTATTTTAGGGTTCTGTTACTGGGTGCATACAATGTTTATGATTATTATGAATTCCAGATGAATGGGCCCTTTTATCATTATAAAATATTCTTCCTTGTGTCTATTAATTTTTATCTTAAAGTCTATTTTGTCTGACATTACTATATTCATTTTGTTCTCTTATGGCTACTGTTTTTATGGTATATAATTTTTCTTCCTTTTACTTTCAACTTATTTGTGCCTTTGAATCTATCTAATATGCCACTTATGTACAGCATATGGTTGGATCATGTATTTTTTCATTCTGCTTATCTCTGCCATTTGATTGAAGTGTTTAATCCACTTATGTTTAATGACCATTTTGCTATTTGATTTCTATGTCTTCTATCTTTTTTGTCCTTATTCCTTCATTACTGCCTTCTTATATATTAAAAAGATATTTTCTAATGTAGCATTTTAATTCCTTTGATTTCTTTTACTTTATATTTTTTTAGTTATTTTCTTGGTAGTTACTCTGGAGATTACAATTAATATCTTAACTTGTAACTACGGATCTTGTTTTGCTTGAAGTTTTTACTTGGAATTTGAATAATCTAGTCAAAATTAAGTTCAGAAAAATAAAAAGGAGCTCTTCAATTCACAAATACTATTTAGGTACATAGTAGGAGTTTCTTATTATAATAAGCAACTGCCTCTATGAATACTTACCTTATCTAATAATACATTCTGCCACAACCTAAAGATACTGAGGTAACTTCTATCCCTGGCACCAAAAGATGTAAAGAAAAACTGCAGAGAAAAAAATAGGACAATTTTAGTGTCATGGAAAATAAGGGGAAAGTAGCTGTCATGAAGGTCTGCAGGGATTTATTATGGTCAAAGCAAACTAGTGGGTTACCACTGTCTACTTATATATTATTTTTACTTAACTTTTCGCTACAATAGAAGAAAAACAGATAATTGTTGTGTGAATAAGGTATCTTTACAAATCATATCTTACAACAAATAGTATCTTACAACAAACACAATTTTGTCATTATATATTAGGAAAAGGGTCTTGAAATAGGTAGCTATTTATGTTCATTGTTTAACTATTAAAATCAATCTAAATAAAATTATGAAAAAAAGAAAATTTTATTTTATTCTGAACTTTTCAAAGAGATATGAATTGGTTAACATTTGAGCCAAGTATACACAAAGAATAACAAAAAAGTACACATGGATTTTGAGATAGATTTAAGAATCTTAATTTTAAATTATATTAGCTTTCAAAGTCTTCTAAAAACTCTAGTAATACATAATTTCTGCTAATTATAGATATAAGTTACTCATATTAACACTGAACTTTTCTTTGAATGTTATAGAAGATAAGTAGCATGCTTCAATATATAATTCTATGTTTGCATTTAATTGATTTTTGCAAAGTCATATTTTAAAATAGGCTTTTATGAAAAAATGTAACAAGAGGCAGCCCTAAATACAGTCTATCAGTGTTTCATCTCTTCCACACCCTAGTCAGTGACCTTTCATGACTGAATGGTTTCCTTTACGAGGGAGGAAGTTTAGTTCTATGCTAAATGTATTAAGATGTAAAAAAAAAAAATAATATTTTGGGTGTTAATGCTTTTAGTAGAAAGATTTTAAAGTGCTATTTTCCAATTCATTAAATTAAAACCTTGCTATATATTCTTCAAAAGCAAACTTTTTTTTTTTTTCTTTTTGAGACAGAGTCTCACTGTGTTGCCCTGGCTAGAGTGCCGTGGCGTCATCCTAGCTCACAGTAACCTCAAACTCCTGGGCTCAAGTGATCCTCCTGCCTCAGCCTCCCGAGGAGCTGGGACTACAGGCATGCGCCACCATGACCGGCTAATTTTTGCTATATATTTTTAGTTGTCCGATTAATTTCTTTCTATTTTAAACTCCTGGGCTCAAGCGATCCTCCTGCCTCAGCCTCCCGAGGAGCTGGGACTACAGGCATGCGCCACCATGACCGGCTAATTTTTTCTATATATTTTTAGTTGTCCGATTAATTTCTTTCTATTTTTAGTAGAGATGGGGTCTCGTTCTTGCTCAGGCTGGTCTCGAACTCCTGAGCTCAAACCATCTGCCCGCCTCGGCCTCCCAGAGAGCTAGGATTACAGGCGTGAGCCACCACACCCGGCCCATAAGTAAACTTTTTACAAAGAAGATATATCCAGGAGCTCTTCCAAACAGAATTCTATATATAATATGTGACCTAACAATCACTACTTATACCTATTCCTTTTTCTTAGGCCAAAGTGTTTTGCCTAATTGTAATAATCTTACAACCTTGTGTTCAGATATATAGATTTAAAAAATCTCTTCATCTACCTCATTTTCACCACTGTGTTATGCTTGCTAATTCACAATTCTTAAACTAAATACTTTGTTATTAACTTCATCCACTCTCCTACACAACCACCCCATTCCCAACTCCTTAAAACTCCAAGCTTTTTGGATAATCTACGTAAATTACTACCTTCCCTTACTCTTTGCTAGATAATCATCTTCAAAAATGTATTAATAAATCTTGATCCAATAATAGCCTTCTTAATTTGGGAAGGAGTTCTGCATGATATCTCTAAGCGGCTGGGATAGAACAAATTCTAGAACCTGAAACAACTACAAGTACCATGATTAACCTCCCTTGAGTCATAGAATACATAAAAGGGATAAATATTTAGTAGTAGAAAGCTTTTCCCCATGATTATAAAGAAAGAAATCATGGAGTTAATGTACTAAGGAAGTTAAGACCAGGGTCTCTACAATTAAACTGCTAGAGTTCATATTCTGGCTTTACCATTTATTAGTTTTGTGACTTTGGGTCATTTCTCTTTTCTTAAATTTCATTACCTTCAATATGGAAATAATTATAGTAGCAGATTTTTGTAAGAATTAAATGAGAAAATTGGCCAGGCGCAGTGGCTCATGCCTGTAATCCTAGCACTCTGAGAGGCCGAGGCGGGAGGACTGCCTGAGCTCAGGAGTTCAAGACCAGCCTGAGCAAGAGCGAGACCCCATCTCTACTAAAAATACAAAAAAATTAACCAAACAACTAACTAAAAATAGAAAAAATTAGCCAGGCATGGTGGCGTGTGCCTGTGGTCCCAGCTACCTGGGAGGCTGAGGCAGGAGGATCTCTTGAGTCCAGGAGTTTGAGGTTGCTGTGAGCTGGGCTAAGGCCACAGCATTCTACCCTAGGCAATAGAGTGACACTCCGACACAAAAATAAAAAAAAAAAATTAAATGAGAAAATATATATAAAGAGTTTAAAATAGCATCTAGAATACAGTAAGTGTTCAGTAAATACTAGTTGTTATCATCATTATTAAAATCAAAATTCTTTTTTTTTTTTTTTTTTTTTTGAGACAAAGTCTCACTCTGTTGCCCAGAGTAGAGTACCATGGCGTCAGCCTAGCTCACAACAACCTCAAACCCCTGGGCTCGAGCAATCCTACTGCCTCAGCCTCCCAAGTAGCTGGGACTACAGACATGCGTCACCATGCCCGGCTAATTTTTTTCTATATAGATTTTTAGTTGTCCAAATAATTTCTTTCTACTTTTAGTAGAGACAAGGTCTCGCTCTTGCTCAGGCTGGTCTGGAACTCCTGACCTTGAGCGATCCACCTGCCTCGGCCTCCCAGAGTGCTAGGATTACAGGCGTGAGCCACCGCGCCTGGCCGAAAATCAAAATTCTTGACCCTGAAATTCCATTATATATGTGAGAAATAGTCACATATGAGCTTAAGACAGAAGGTCAGGCTGTTCATTGCAACTTTGTCTATAATAATAAAACGTTAGAAATAACCTAATGGTCAAGGAAACCATGGTACATCCATTCTATGAAATACTGTATGTACTTTGAAGAACAGAGAGGTAGGCCTACCTGTATGTGCTGACCTGCAACTCCAAGACATAATGTTATTTTTCAAAAAAGAGAGCTGATGAACAACACATATAAAAGTGCATTTACTTTTGTAAAAAAAGATTAAAACTATATGTTTATATATATGCATACATGGATGTAAATACAAAGGAAGAAGGTCTGAAGAGACATACACCAAACTGATAACAGCATTTGCCTTTAGAAAGAAACACAAGTTGAGGATTATGGGCATGGAATGAAGATGTTAGTTTTAGAATTGTTTGATGATTTTGTTAAACAATGAAATGTATGAATTGTAAAATTAAGAATCAGCATATTTTAGTTCTTCTCCTTCCCTTCCTGATCAGTTCAGCCCTAAACCTGTTGTTGGAAGAGAGAAAAGTAGGCTTCTGTATTAGGGATAGAGGTGGGGGCAGAGAAGCTGCAGTAGCTCAAAGCAGGGTGTCAGAACCAGAAAAGAATGAAGAGAAATATTGCCCTGCAAGGAACATCAGAACTCAAGTGAGTAAGAAGGGCCGCCACATACGGGGATGACATGACACGTAGTATTAAAACAAGAATGCAGTGAAAAAATTATGTGGGAGAGGCACGAGTCAAAACCCAAGGAGGGTGACCATGTAAAGAGGTAGCTCGGCATGGGGTGTCAAAGCTCAAACATGCGAAGAGTGTGGCCATGAATGAGGGCAGCCTACAAAGGCATGTCAGAGCCAGACCAGGCGAAGGCAGCATGGGGTGACAGTCCATGAGAGTGGTCTTGCGTTGGGGTATCAGAGTCTGAACAGGGTGGGGGCAGTGACCACACCTAGTGATAGACTGGCACAAAATGTTAGAACACAAGCAGGGAATGGAGGATGTCTCTGTAGGGGCTGCCTGGTGCAGGGTAAGATGAACATGGAAGGGGCTTGGCGTGGGGTGTTAGCCCAAGCAGGGTGAAGAGAGCTTTTACATGGTGAAAGAAAGCATCTACTCCTGGTCGCATTGGCAGTAGAAACAAAGTTGGATAAAAGGGCATCCGTGTCGGGGAGGGGCAGCAACAGAGATGAATGTTGGTCATACAGGCCAACTGGTTAAATAAGTAACTAGGTTGAGGGTAATAGGGGAACCTGGTTTCTCATTGCCAGGGAAAGGAATTATAAATATGGAAAGGGAGAAAATAAAAATGAATTCTGTACTGTTGGATTGGAATTGAAAGTATTGGTATGAATTCATGGTTTGGGATGGTTGGATGGACGATGGTTTGATAGACAAACAGGGTATATATATGAGCGTGCATTATGTATATGGGTGTGTGATTACATATAATATATACCCTCGTTCTGCTCACTTAGAGGGTTTGGAAATAGTGATACCCCAAAAGCCATGAACATATTGTCTTCTAAATATCAATTTCCCCTAAAGAAACCAGGACTCTTTGGAGAAGTGGCCTATTCCAGAGCTGGGGAAGGAAAAGCCTAAACCATCTTACGTCAAAAAGCACACACTGAGAATAGTTAAATGGACACTAGAGATAGCTTGAAGGACAAATTTGGAACAATTTGAGCAACAAAATAAATAATGATAGTAATGGATTAAAAGTCACTGACTAAAATAAGAAACCATGAGTTCATACTGATATAAGTAAATGAATGAATAAATTTAAAGTTTGGTTAGAATGTTATATTTATACAGTATCAAAATACCTTGCCACAAAATATCTATTATTAATTACAAAAGAAAATAGACTAACTTTATAGTAAAGCCTGCAGGTACCACCTTAATCAAATGATCAAAGTAAATATCATCAGTAATGGAAATTGAAATCATGTGCCATCTGATAGGAAGCAATGGAAAGAACAGAACATCACTTCCATATATTTCTTCCAAAATTACAACACCTAAATTTAATCACAAGGAAATATCAGATTAACATAAACTGAGGTATATCCTACAAAATAACTGATCCATTATCTTTAAAAGTATCAAGGGCATAAAGTCAAGAAAGGTCTAAGGAATTCTTCTAGGAAATTAGAGAGCATGATAACTAAATATAGTGTGTAACTCTGAATTGAGTCTATTTGCTATTAATAATAATATTGGGATAATTGTGGAAATAGGAAGGGGTCTAAGGATTGAACAATGGTTAGAGATTAATGTTAATTTCTTGATTTTGAAGGATATATTGTAGTTTTATAGAAGAATGTCTTTGTTGGATGGAAATACATGCTAGAGTATCTAGGGTGATGAGGGATGAGGGTGAGAATTTACTCTCAATAGTTCAGAGGGAGAAGGTCTTTGTATGATACTTGGAAGTGTTCTATAGAGATGAGATCGTTTAAAAATAAAAATAACCAGCCATGTGCAACATGCCTATGGTCCTAGCTACTCAAGAGGGCTGCTTGAGCACAGGAGTTCAAGCCCAGCGTGGGCAGCATAACAAGACCTGTCTCTAAAAAAAATAAAATAAAACGAAAATAAAAATTAAAGTGCATTCAAAAGAAACTTTATAAGATTAAAAAGTATCATTATAAAAATTTGATGTCATGGTACTGTTTCTCTCTCTCCCTTTCTCCTCTTTTTTCTCTTTCCTTTTTTTATTTTCTTCATTTCCTGCTTTTCCTTCCTTCTTTTTCTTTCTCATCACTTATGCTTCTAATGTTACACACAGAGCCCTAACCAATCTGTCAGGTGGATATAGAAATATGCTTCACATATCTTCACTAAGAAATGGCAAATATTATATTTTGTTATTTTGGTAAATAACAAAAATGATGGCAATAAAGAAAACTGCCACTCTAAAAAAAAAAAATTATAATGATTATGTGTTTATTGGTATGCTACCCAAATCTCTGTTCACCAGAACCATTTCTTTTTATTACTTGTTATTGTGCAAATTCTATTATTAGTAAATAATAATAGAATTATTAGAGTATTTAGAAATAATAAGGACATTTTGCTAATGTTTACCCTACCTACCTCTTACAATGAAGAAATGAAAAATGTGAGTGAAAGTTCTTTGTAAACTATAAAGCACAAAAAAGTCAGCAGTCATTTAAATTTTATCACTAATAATCATTTATGCATACAGAAATCTAGTATTAAATACACTGTATCTCTATCAGATATCCCTAACTCCAAGAAGAACTGCCTATATTCCCAACATTGATGTTTGGTGTGAGGTAGATTTTCTTCACGTTAAGAAATATGACAAAGGTAGGAAAGTTTTTCACCTTTTCACCCTCTGTAACGATCTGGATAGCATTTGGGATGAGTCGAGCAGTTTTCTCCTTGGTCATGAAGGTTATATTCTTTAAAGCAATAGAAATCTAAATGCATAAAAGAATAAAAAAGGAAATGTATTTTTCAGACACATGCATAACACAAAATGCTAAGTATTACATCAATCTAATCCAGAATATTCCATTGAAAACCCTGAAGGAGTTAATAAGCACATGCTTGAACTCTCTGAGAAAAACAGGGCAAGCAGTCAGACGTTCTCTTTTTCAGTGTTCTCCTCCATCAACTCCTATATCTAACATTAGAACGAAGTGTGAAAACACATGTGGGAGTTCATGTTCCACATTAACGCACAAACACACAAACAAAATTCCGACAGTCTGTCACATAAGACACGGTTTTTGGCAGCCAACAGATATATGTTCAAGCGTTTTTCAACCTGAAATCTCTTTCTCTAACTATATTAAATAAGTACAAATGGAGCTTAGTGTATTCAGTTAGAAAAATATATCATAAACTTATACAAACGACACGTAAATGTATTTATGCAAAATAAGCATAGATGCACAAATATAACATACATATTTACTTTGGAATTATCTAAAATACATTGTTTTTGGAAGAACTGTATATATTTCTATTTGTATCAACAAATCAAATGCAAAATATGTCTTACTGTCGTTTCCCATCTGAAGATGTTGCTATAGAAACACAGCCAGTTTTCTGAAAGGTATAGTCGCCCCTGAAGCAAAATGTCCCTCTGAAGAGCACAAGCATAATCTATATACACAAAAAATGAGAAACAGCTTATTCACAAAAATCTGGCAACTTAATAAACATTATACTATCTCAACATATGGAAAGTCATTACTTTTTGCTCACTAGTTGGTTCATTCATTCATTCATATACTTTGGACACCATATACCAGATGTTTTGCTGTACACTGTACACTAGGGTTAGCAGAAATGGCTCTTGCTCCCATAGACCCAGCATAGTGGAAAAGCAAAAAACAAACAAATAAATACAAAAGTAAGTATGATAATAACCAAAGTGTGGAAAAAGCTGTAAGAACCTATAACAAGGGCTCTGCAGGTACAGGGGGCAGGGCAGAAAGAGAGAACACCAGGAAGGATTCCACTGAAAAAGTGGTCTTTAAGACCTAAAGATCAATAAAGGGTCAGCAGGCTCATCAGGGCACATGCAAAGGCCCTTTGGTAGAAAAAACAGAGCACACTGGAAGAACTCCAAGAAGATAGATATCTGGGCCGCAGAAGCTGGTTCATGTATGGTCTCACGGGCCATGGTAGACTGTGGACTTCATGAGAAGCCACTGATGAGCTTTACGTGGAAGGGACAGGATGGGTTGTGTATTATTTAAGACCACTTTATTCGCGTTGAGAATAGATTCTGATAAATCAGCTGGAAGTCCAGGGAAAAGCTGATGGTGGCTCAGACTAGGAGGTGACAATATTAAGAGACAGAGCAGTTAGATTCAGAGATATTTAGGTGGTAGTACTAATGGAGAACTGGTGATTGATTAGATGCTGAACAAGGGAGAGAGAGGGGTCAAAGATGACTCAGAAAACTGTATACATTTTAAGTTAGTTTCAAAGTCGATCCTCTCCACCTCATCACTGAAACCCAGCAAATCAAGAGTCTGCTACCAAATAAGTTAACACCGTAACACCATGCCTCCAAGGTTAAGATCCGGCTCTGTGGCCGGTGTAAACTATTGCCAAATTATCAGTAATGCAGGATATAAAGGGCTGCTGTGAGGAGATTTAGCTTAACTGCTAAATTTTAAAACTCTATAAAGTAATTAGCAATTTTAGGTACATGTTACGTAGATTTAGTCATGTTAAATGTCTAAGCAAACACTAAATACTGAGCAAAGTAATTCAGTCTTTCACAATGCTTCCTTCAGCAAAAACGAAACAGATGCCACAAAACAAAAATTCCTAGGGAATAATTAAGCAGATTAAGTTACTCATTAACCAGTATGCATCTTTAAAACAGAGATTACGCTAAAGGTCACCTTAAGAGTTCCTCAAATTTTTGTCTAAACTATCAAAACATTTTATCAATTCAGTGCTTCTCAAACTTCTGATCAGAAATACCTGGCAGACTTATTAAAACACAGATTGCAAGGCCTCTCACCTAAGAGTTTTGAATTAAATAGGTCTGGAGTAAGGTCAAGAGCTTGCATGTCTAACAAACTCTGAGGTGATGCCAGTGTTGCTAATCTGTGAACCACCCTTTGACACTTTGAGAACCACAGCATTATTTTACATTAACTATATATAAAGCTATAGTAACCACCTGGATTATTTTAACTGAAGACTATTTGATATACATTGGCAGACTTTTTTCAGTGGTTTTAAAAATGATGTCCCTAAAATGGGTGTGTTTTATCATAATAAATTCATACTTCAGTAAAATTGATTTTTTCAAAAATGGCTTCCCGGCAATGTGTACTATATAAGAAATAAAACATTTTTTTTAAAAAAAGCAAAGGGAGGCCGGGTGCAGTGGCTCACGCCTGTAATCCTAGCACTCTGGGAGGCCGAGGCTGGCGGATTGTTTGAGCTCAGGAGTTGAGACCAGCCTGAGCAAGAGCAAGACCCCATCTCTACCAAAAATAGAAAGAAATTAATTGGACAGCTAAAAACATATAGAAAAAATTAGCCGGTCATGGTGGCACATGCCTGTAGTCCCAGCTACTCGGGAGGCTGAGGCAGAAGGATTGCTTGAGCCCAGAAGTTTGACGTTGCTGTGAGCTAGGCTGACGCCACGGCACTCACTCTAGCCCGGGCAACAAAAGCGAGACTCTGTCTCAAAAAAATAAAAAATAAAAAAAAATAAAAAAAAAATAAATAAATAAATAAAATAAAAAGCAAAGGGATTTTACTCTATTTTTTGCTCCCAATTTATCTACTGATAAACAAACATGTACCATAATAATAATCAGTATTTCAGGATACAGTGTACTCCCTGATTTGAACCATATTAAAAATCTGATTCATTTAGAATGGAATAAGAAAATAATATTAATAAAAAATTGTTTTATGGATTTTATAACTTTATAATAAGTTACTATAAAGTCAGAGTTAAAATTAAAGAAATTAACCAAGTAACTTAGGTCCTTTTGATGCATGCATTAACATCAACTCGCTAGCTATTTAACACGATCAATTTTTGGTACAAGTGAATAACCCCTAACTCCTAAAGATATATTTTAGTAACTAAAATATAACAAGGGATACAGAACAAAGTGCTATGGGAATACAGATGGAGTGAATTTGTATCATATACTTCCGCAGTAAGCTTGCACAATAAGTATTATATATGTATTTACATAAACGAGATATACTATTTTGTTTTAACCAAGAATATAGGCATATCTACCCATAGAGAAGTAACAATAAATTAAGAGAATGCGGTTTTTTAAATAATCGTGTCAGGAAATACATATCCCAAAGTATTCTTTTCTAGCATCCATCATCTTTGGGAGCCCAATAATGCTGACATTGATTACAAAAATAAAAAAGATGCTTTGGAACAATATTTTTGAATTGCTTTCAGATTTAATAATTAAATTACAAGAGATAACCATTCTCTTTTTTATACTTTATGTTGTTTTTTGTTATTTTGTTTGCTTCTTACCTGAAACAACTGTAAGATTAAATGCAAATCAAAAAAGAAAAAAATTAATATTTCCTGATGTAAAAAGGGAAAGAGACATCTCCCCTCCCTTTTCTTAGAACATTTTCTTTAGAAAACTTGTAAATTCTTACTCTGCCCCTTTGAGATGTATGTGAATCTTTTTAAAAGTTGTATAGGCCTTTTGTCATTTTACAACAGAGAAATGTTTTCTTAAGGACCTGAGAGTCATTTCTTTGAAATGTAAATATCAAGAGAGATAACTCTCCAATCTCCCAATTTCTCTAAGAATGTAAGAGCTTAACTTTGGTGGGTGCCTTGCTCTAAATTGCAAAACTACCTCTTGTCAGAAAGATCTGAGCTTATTCTTCCTTTGGATTAAGCCAATTAATTAACACTGATGGTCACCCCAATTGCCAGCTCAATTCTGGATGAACCCACACCATATGTGTGACAAATGGTGATGTCAGGTCCTCTTATTTAAGGACTAATTATCATTCTTTTACATGTAATGGGTTGTATCTGTTTGGCTATATAACAGGGTGAGATTTCTTTCTGTCTTCACTATCTCTTTTGCAGATTGCCTATGATGCACATTACATTCTGGTTTAATGCTTAATAACAATCTGTTTTCTTTCTCTTCTACTTTTGTGGAGAGATTTTCTGTGTTAGTAGATTTTGTATTTAATTATATTTGCCCAACTCAACATTATCCAGCTTGTACATCCATCTTGTTCACTTAGGTAATCAGAAAAGTTCAAAAATGTGAGCAATGACGTCACTAAAAAAAGTATACTTTTTAGTGTACCCAAGCCAAACACTTTCCAAGGGATAAACAAATTTAGAAGTGTGAATTCTGTTATTTTAGTAAAAAATCAGTACACAGAACTTCTAGGCCAAGTTGAGAGGAATACTAGACATGTATTTATTTCCCTCTCCTTCTCAAAAAATGTTTTGAACTGACAGGAAAGACATACAAGAAATTAAGTTCATAACAGTGATAAGGGGTGGGTATAAAAATAACTACATTAGCAGATTGAAAGTTTTGATAAATTTTTGAAAGACAAAAAGTGTATACCAATGGAAAAAGTAGAGTGTGGAGAAGGCCTGAGCTCAAAAAATATACAGGTAAAGTCTGTAGCAGAGATATAGCCATTCTTCCCCACATCTGTACACTTAGAATAATCAAAGACTACACACTTAGAATCAGCAGGTACAAAGAGGGATGATTAGAATAGGGACAGATATCAGTACCTGACTGATAGGCTTCCTGTGGTAGAGGTCAGCCACACTCAGCACCTCCTCTAACACAGTGCCAGTATTTACCTCCAAGCTCTAACATAAGAAAAAAGTAAAATGTTAGCATAGCCCTAGGAAAGACTACAATTCCTAATGTAAATATTGGTGTCCCAGAGTAAAGGTCTCATTTTGGCATTTAAGGTTGGGTATGGAAATTTCTCTCTGTACAAAGTGAAGGTCTGTGAGCCAACATGCCTCCTTTCCACTTTCTCACACAGACAGGAGAGTTCTCTTGGGTACACAGAGGTATATGTAAACAGAGGTAACCCACTCCAACTTTTAATCAATTAAGTCCTTCATTCATACAAATGGACAACTATAAGACTATATAATTCATATTCTCTGATACACATGCCTTCTCCCCCCACTCTCCCACCATTGTGACCCAGTCTCAACTCATTTGAAGGTTAAAGTAACTCCAAGAACAAATTAGAAAAAGTTTACTATTTTCTTATTGTATAATTAGGGACTATCTATTCCTCGAAAGTTGAATAAAATTATTTGTAAAAACATGTGAGTATAGGTCTTTTCGTTGGGTAGAGTTTTGTCTAATAATTTTTTTAAGGATTATAGATTCTTTAAGTAACACACTATGCTCCTCTTAGTGTATTTCAATATATTTCAGCCCAGTTTCCAAATACCAGCATTTCAATCAAAGACTTTCTCTCTCCATCAGAGCCTCACTCTGTCCATACTCACAGCAGAACAGAAGTTTTGGGGAATGAATGTATCCCCATTAATACCATATTTCTAAAAGTAGAATTGCTGAGTCAAATGTATTTTTTATTTTAACACATAGTTCTTTGGCCAAGATTAAGAAACAAGAGAAGGCATAAATAAATATTAGGAATGAAAAAGTAGATATATATATTGGTGCTAAAGTAGATTTTTAGAAAATTCTGGGATAATTGCCCTAATTACAGATTCACACTTGGGATGGGTCAGCTAACAATTTAATTAAAAGGACTACACTCCATCAGAGGCAACCATAAGCCCTTCAACTATTAATATATTTATCACTATTCAAATGTTTGGCCAATTAGCATATATACATTAGAAAAAGGTTTTCACAGGTGAAATAAGTGGCTTGTTCATCAGTATATTGTGTACTCGACAAGGAATCACATTCGTGAAACCAGTTTTACCAATATGCATGGACTGACTGAAATATTTTAGAGACCCTTTTCACTATTATTTGTACACCATATGAAAACCTAGTAAGAGTTTCAAACTAGTTAGGTGTGCATTTAATTCCCTAGATCAGAGATACTCAAACTTTAATGTACATATAAATTACCTGGGGATGCTTGGAATTCTTCTGGAAAATTTGTGCCTTCTCACCATTTATTTAACTATTTTTCAAGCATTTATTTATCAGTATGGACTCATGGATATTTATTTTATTTTTCAGGTTATAATCCAATCTTACTATTATTATTTTGTTGCTCAAGTTATTTCAACTTTGACTACTGGGAACTCTTTCAAGTTGACTCCAGTATTTTTTTTTTTTTTTTAGCACTTCCTTATTTTTTGGCACCATAAGATGCTCTAAACTCACTCCTCTTGTGCTTTCACTGTTCCAGCCCTAGACTGGGCCATTTCTTCAAGGAGCTCTGGTTCCTTTTGTCAGGGAATGGTATTTAGAGACCAAGATCTGGGCCCTGGAAACTCATATTGCCACTATGGTATTATTGTTTCAAGGCTCTATCAGTGGACAGAGCTAGGGAATAAATGTAAATAAACTAACCTGTCCTTGGGTGCAATTATGTCACTCATTTGTAATACAGTTAGTTTCATTTCATGTAGTCAGCACTCCATCCTGGGATCTCCTGCTATCCTAAACTGATTTTGAAATTTTTAAACAACAAAGTTCCCTTTGTAAAGGTTTGACGATTGCACAGAGTTATGTAACCGCCACCAAAGTACTGTACAGAACCATTCCATCACCCTAAAAGTTCCCCGGTGTGGCCATTCTCCCCTTCACACCACAGCAACCACAGATCTCTTTGCCATCCCTGTAGTTTTACCTTTTCCAGGATGTCATATAAGTGAATTTATACAATATGTAGATTTGGGGGTTTTTACTTTTTTCACTTAGAAAGATTCATTTAACAATTGTCCATTTTGTTATGTATATCAATAGCCTGTTCCTTTTTATCGCTCAATAGTATCCCATTGCATAAATGTACCACAGTTTATTTCACCTGTTCATTGACACCTTGCTTATTTCCAACCTGCCATCCTAAGTGGCTGTACCATTTTGCATTCTCACCACTAACGGATGAGAGTTCCTGTTGCTTTCCAGCCTCATCACCATTTGGTGTTGTCAGGTTTTTATTTATTTTTTAATTTTAGCAATTCTAGTAAGTGTGTTTAATTATGCTTTTAATTTGTATTTTCTTATGGTAATTGATGTCCAGCATCTTTATGCCTATTTACCATCCATATTTCTTCTTCGGTAAAGTGTCCACCTGTTTTATTAGTGAGTTGTTTATGTTCTTATTATTGACTTCTAAGAATAGCTATATTTTAGATACAAGTTTTTTTTTAAATCAGATATATGATTATCAAATATTTTCTCCCAGTCTGTGGTTTGTATTTTCATTCTCTTAGTATCTTTTGCATAGAAAAAAACTTCAATTTGTATAAAGTCCAATTTATCAATATTTTCTTTTCTCAATTATACTTTTAGTGTTACATCTAAAAACTCCCTGTAACCCGAAGTTACCGGGATAGTTTGCAGAAAAACACAGATGTTACTCCTGTAGAAGTTTTCTAGTTTTATGTTTTACATTTACATCTATGATCTATTCTGAGTTAATTTTTGTATAAAGTGTGAAGTAAGCATCGAGGTTCATTTCTTTTTCATATGGACATCTAATATAGTTCCAACATTTCTTGAAAAAACTACTCTTTCTCCATTGAATTGTCTTTGCACCTTTATCAAAAATCATTTCACATATTGTATGAATTTACATCTGAGCTTTTTCTTCTGTTCCATTGACCTATCCTTTTGCAAATTCCACACTATCTTGATTACTATAGCTTTATAATAAGTCTTGAAATTGAGTAATGTGTGTCCTTTTTGTTCTTTTTCAGAATTTGAGTATTCTAGTTCCTTTGCTTTTCCGTATAAATTTTAGAATCAGCTTTTAATATCTATGAAAAAGCTTGCTGAGATTTTGATTGCAGAGAGTTGAGATCTTAACAACATTGAGTCTCCCAGTCCATGAACATTTATTTAGGTCTTCTTTACTTATATCATCAGTGTTTTCACAGCTTTTAGCATGCAGAGCCTCAATTTTTTTCTTAGATTTATACCCAAGTACTTCATTTGGGGAAGATTTTGGTATAAATGGTATTTTTTATTCAAATTGTTCACTTTTTCTTTTCATTGTTCATTGTTTCTTTTATATGAACCTTCAATCCTGTGACGTTGCTAAACTCACTTATCAATTCTAGAAGCTTTTTTGTAGATTATCTGAGATTATCTACGTGAATAATCATATCTTCTGCAAAGAAAGTTATCTTTTTTCTTTTTTTCAATATATACGTCTTTTATTTCCTTTTCTAGTCTTACTTTACTTCTTGCACCTAAAACTTCTATTATAATGTTGAGTATGAGTGGTGACAGAAGACATCTTTGTCTTGTTCCTCATTTTAGGTGGAATGCATTCATTCTCTCGTCACAAAGTATGATGTTAGCTGTAGGTTTTTCATAGATGCCTTTAAGAAGGTTGAAGAAATTCCCAGCTTACTGAGAGTTTTTATTACGGATGGATGACAAATTTTGCCAAATTCTTTCTCTGCATCTATTGAGATGACCATATGGTTTTTCACATTTAGTCTATTGATATGGTGAACTACGCTGATTGATTGTTAAGAAATGAACAAGCTTTGTATTCCTGTAAATTAGCCAGGTCATATTCCATTATCCTTTTTATATATTGGCAAATTTGATTTGTTAGTATTTAGTTTAGGCTTTTCATGTCTATGTTTATGAGAAATATTGGTCTATAATATTCTTGTAATGTTTTTATCTGGTTTGGGTATTACGGTGACATTAGTCTCATAAAATGAGATGGGACATGATCCTTCTTATTTTCTGGAAGAGACGTACTATTTCTTTCTCAAATGTTTGGCAAAATTCACTACTGAAACCATCCAAGCCCAGAATTTTCTTTTTTGATAGGTTTTTAACTGTAAATTCAATTTCTTTAATAAGCATAGGACTATCTCAGGCTTTCTATTTCTTCTTCTGTTAGCTTTGGTAGTTGGTGTCTTTCAAAGAATTGGTCCATTTTATCTAAGTTATTGAATTTACAGGTATAGAATTGTTCACAGTATTTCCTTATTATCCTTTTTTAAATTACTTTTTTATTTTTTGAAGTGGAGTTTCACTTTGTTGCCCAAGCTGGATTTGAACTCTTAGACTCAAGCAATCCTCCTAACTCAGCCTCTCAAGTACCTGGGACACAGATGTGCCACCAGACTCAGCTTTATTATCCTTTTAATGTCCATGAGCTCAGTAGAAATGATCCCTCTTTCTTTCTTTCTTTTTTTTTTTTTTAGACAGAGTCTTGCTCTGTGCCCTAGGTAGAGTACAGTGATGTTATCATAGCTCACTGCAACCTCAAACTCCTGGGCTCAAGCAATCCTCCTGCCTCAGCTTCCCGAGTAGCTGGGACTATAGGCATGCACCACAACACCGGGCTAATTTTTCTATTTTTAGTAAAGATGGGGTCTCGCTCTTGCTCAAGCTGGTCTCAAACTCCTGAGCTCAAGCAATCCTCCCGCCTCAGACTCCTAGAGTGCTAGGATTACAGACATGAGCCACCACGCCTGGCCAATGATCCACCTTTCATTCCTGATATTGGTAATCTGTGTTTTCTGTCTTTTTTCCTTGGTCAACAAGGATCTTGGTTTATCAAGTTTGTTGATCTTTTCAAAGAATCAGCATTGGTTTCAATGATTTTTCTGTATTTTTTTCTGTTTCAAGTTGCATTGAATTATGCTTTAATCTTTATCATTTCTTTCCTTCTGTTTGCTTTATGTTTAATTTTCTCTTCTTTCTACAGTTTTATGAGGTTGTAAACTGATTTTACTTCCATTTTATTTTCTAATATATGCATTCTAATGCTATAAATTTTCCTGTGTGTACTACTTTAGCTACATTCCACAAATAGTTATTTTGTATTTTCATTTTCATTTAGTTCAACTGCATTTCACATTGTTGACTATATCCCAATTCTTACAATTATCTGTGCCCTTGAACACTGATACTCCTTCTGGATCTTCACAGACTCCTTGATTTTTCCTTCTGAACCTTTTACTGGATTTTCCTTTTCTACTGATGCCATGATTCTTTTTGTGTTCTTTTAAATGTTATCCAAGGTTGAGCTCATCTATTCTCCTGATTTTAAATGACAATTATATTCATTATTCAAGTACCTATTATAAGTCCAATACTGGCCTAGATGTCAGGGTTACAACAAATACAGATAATGGTTCTGTAAATATACGATAGAAAAAAGCACAAGGCACTTATTGGAACACATAGCAGGGATACATATCCAGAGATGATACTTAAAGTAACAACAGTGGAAAGTGATTGGATCAGAGTGGAAAGTGCTGAACTGGAGCTCTACAGAGACCTTTCTATGTCAAATACAAATTCTTTAGTTGTTGGATCATGGAAGATCCTGGAAATCCTAGAAAAGAGGCCAGGAGAGCCAAGGTAGGAGGAGTCACATGGGAGGCTTAAAGCCATGGCTATTTACCAGCCAATGTTTCAGTATTTTAACAATTACTACTGCTACTCTGGTGGGTGGTAGCTTAATATCAGGCCTAAACTGAACTCAGTCAAGTTTACAGTTAAAAGCTTCCTTTTATCCTTCAAAAGTAGAGAAATAAAGAAAAGAAAAAAAAAAAAAAGAATAAAAGTTTCCCTAAATGTGTGACATTTAAATATTTAAAATATAAATAAAAGATAACTGCGTACAGAAAGGGAAAACAGTTTCAGGCAGAATAAAGTTAAATGGCCTATAAGTAAAAAGAAATGACATGTCTAAAGAATTTAGACTTTAGAAGGGCTAGAGACTGAAGGAAACTTGAAAGTTATAGTGAGAGAAGATATTTAACATATTATAAAAGGCTTTATAAATTAGGAGGTTGAGCTTTATTCTAAGGTCATTGGAATGCCATCCATGAAGGGTTTTAATCTGATCAGATTTGCATTTTTGAAAAACCACCATAGCTACAGTATAGACTGAAGCCATGCAAGACTGAGGAAGAGATCAGTTAGAAGGCTATTGTGACATATACTAAATCTTTATTTTCAGATAATATTTTATATATACATACTGGGTATCTTGGGCATCTCAAAATCAACCCCCAAAAATCAAAATAATTGTCTTCCTCCAAGATGGTAAGTTGTATCTTCCTCTGTACTACTTCTGTACCTTGTTAATACTGTTCATGTCACCCTGAGTCACAATGATTTGTTTATATATCTCCCACCAGACTCTGAATTCTTCAAAAACAGCGTGATGTCTGGCACATAATGAGTGTTCAATAAATATTTATTGAACTAATCTATAAAGTACAACATTATAGGTTTATACTGCCAGGGAGTTGTTTTAAAAACTGAAAGGTTAAATTAAACTTAGAAAATAGTGGTTAAATCTAGAGCTCAGAGCTGTTTGCATAGAATGATCCCAATTATATTTTTTTATTTATATGGTTCTGTGTATCACTGATATTATTTCTGGATGGTGCAATTATAAGTGGTTTTAATTTTACCCTTTGGAAATATCTGTATTTTCCAAATGTCCTATGTTGAACAGGTTTACTGTAGCAGTGAGAAAAAAATACAAAAATGTATATTTTTGAAAGCAATTACATAGACTGGAAAACATCTAGAAAGATAGCCACAAAATATTAACCAAAATTATATATAGGTATTAGGATTACCAATGATTTTCACTCTTTTCCTTATACTTTTCTGTATAGTTTTAATGTTTTATGAAGAGTATATATCACTACATAATCAGATTAATTTCTTTTAAGAATGCAGTGAAGGGTAGGATGCATTTAGGAAAGGTTTATATGGAAAGCATTTGATTTTTAAGTGGCAGACTGGCAAGAAACATTTGTAACACATGCAAAAAAGACCTAATTTTTTAAACATCGAACAAGATGTCTGGTACACAAAAAAGACATAGCCTTCTAGAGAAATGGGCAAAGTTTATGAAGAGAAAGGTTCACAGAAAAAGAGATACAAATGTTTTATATACATATAAATGGATGTTTAACCTCCCTCACAGTTAAAGAAGTACATATTTAAACAATAATTAAACACCATTTCTACTTACCAAACTTTGATAAAGCAGAGTTCCTGAGGTGAGGCAAAACAAGTACTAACATATACTGTTGATGAGAATGAAAATCGGTACAGCCGCTTTGGACGGTAACTTAATAACAGTATAAAACTTTCAAATGCTCATTTACTGTTTGTTTCACAATTCCACTTCATGGAATTTGTCCTACAATATGTGTGAACATGTGGGTAGAAATAATGTACAAGAAGGTTCAATGTGACATTAATGTAAAAGAAAAGAAGCAACCAAAATGGACATCAATAGAGGATTTGTTAAATAAATTATGATACAATCATTCAAATGAACACTAGGAAGCCATTAAAACAATGAAGTGGAGCTATAAGTAGTGCTAATAAAAAAGAAGTCTAGGCTTTGCGCCATGGCTCACGCCTGTAATCCTAGCACTTTGGGAAGCCAAGGCAGGAGGATTGCTTGAGGCCAGGAGTTCGAGACCAGCCTGAGCAACATAATGAAACTTTGTCTCTACAAAAAATAGAAAAGTTAACTATGCATGGTAGTGTGTGCCTGTAGTACCAGCTACTTAGGCTGAAGCAGAAGGATCACTTAAGCTCAGGAGTTTGAGGTTTCAATGAGCTATGATGATGCCACTGCACTATAACCCAGGCAACAGAGCAAGACCCTGTCTCAAAAAAAAAAAAGTCTAAAGATTCAAATCAATAATTACAGTTCGTTCCCATTTAAGTTCTTTTTTGTATGTATATTCCTAAATACATACAGAAATTTTGGAGAAATACACATAAGAAATTGCTAACAACACTTATCTCCCAGGAAGAACATTAAAGTGGTCTTGGTTAGAAGGACCACTCACTTTTCACTATATGATCTCATACAGTATTTGAAAATTTCCTCGTAAGAATATATTACTTTCAATAAACAATGTTTTTAAAAATTGTTTTAATTCATTATTATATTTATTGACCTGAACTGCCTAGAAATTGTTACATTGAATTAAACAGTCCCCAACAGTACCAAAAATCTGAGAAATTCCTGTAAATAAATGTTCAAAATATGTACTAATGTGAAAATCTAGTTCTATATTTTTATTTTCTTGACTCTATATTAAACTTATATGAAAATAAATCAATTTTGTAAGAAAAAAATGACTTAATCTTTCCTCTTAAAGCCTACTTCAAAAAAATCCTTATGGAGAATGGAAAAAAAAAAAGAAAAAAAGTCCTTATGAACAATTATATGAATAATGATTTAGCCTTAGACCATTTTATTTAATTGCTCTATGAGTATAACTGCTAAAAAGTATGTTTTTCCTGGGGAAAGTTAATATATATTGAACATCAAGTTTAAATTTTCCCTATGACCATATGAAACATGCACCAGAATAAATTGTGACAAATCATTTCTTTTTAGTTCTATTTTCTTAGTACTTAATATTCTTCTAAGTCAGAAATTACTCATCTCCAAATTACAACTTAGTTTTACATTATCTAATTTTGAATAATAAAATGTTGCTTATCCTGAAAACTATTTTCTGTGTAGCCCAAAGGCTTAAATTTTCTACATATACTGTCACTCATCAGTTTTATTTTGATAATGAGGTAATGGAGCACTTTTTTGCAAATTTCTGTCTTTTTTACCTGCTATCAGCTTCTCTGTATCAGGTAGATGTGTGAATTGTCTTTTGTATTCCTCATTCCTGTCTTTATACGTGGAACCTGAAGTCTGCAACATTAAAAAGATTAAATTTCTGTTTAATTGTAATTGTAGTATCTTAGAAAACAAATTTAAAATCATACGCTTTCTATGCAATATTTTGCTCATTCTTATATGAAAAAATCCACATAAACATTTTTTTTAATAGATTTAGGGGGCACATAAACATTTCAAAAACCACCAAAAAGAAGCAAAGGAAACTACCTTCAGCATGATGAGGTAAGGAGTTTGGCAGTCAGTCCTCTGCAAAAACAAATATATAGCTGGAAAAAGACTGTTCAAAACAATCATATTAAATGACTGTTAACTGACTAAAGGCATACAATAAACTGAGAAGTATTCGTTCAAGAAAATCTACTGAACTTGAATAAGGATGTTGGAAGACTGAGGCACTCTCTCCTGGACCTGCTCCCATTACTCTTCCTCCTTCACCAGTTAAGTCAGTGCAGTGGTTCTACAAGGGTGAAATAGACCATGAAAACTAACTGCTATGTTGACAGAGACTGGTGAGCTGATTTGGAATGTAAAACAGAAAATCTATGCCCAAAAGTGAAAGGTGAAACCCTGAAGCTATCCAGGCAATTGTGAGGATACAGTTCCAACTGGAGCAAGCAGATTGGCAGATTAGGAAGAGACTTAAGAGAGAGATCTTGAAGGAGAGCCAGCCACACAAGCTTGATAAACTCTCCACGTATTCCTGGCTGAACAGAAGCTGCATAGCACAGACTAGAGAGAGCCCAAGCTATCTACTCATGCCTGGTTAGAGACATAGGAAGTATCAAGAGAACATTCAAACTAGGACAAATCTGAAAATAGCCAATACTTTGAATATATTCCCCAATCTACGTATAGATCTGTCAGTAGAAGGGAAAAATCTTATTAGTTCTATATATTTGAGCATTTCATGGAGCAATCACTGGCTGATATAAGGGGTGACTCCTAGGAATCCAGCCTTCAAAATAAAAATAGAAACAACAGCAATAATAAACTGAGCAGAGATGTTAGTTCCCACATGTCACAGGACAAGACAAACATTTCACAGATTTACTTTATACAAGTTATTAAACAAACCAACAAAAATCAGCAATGACAAATGTTGGCAGCAAGGGGAAAGCAATCAGAAACCAGAGATGCTACAATATATTATCTAAATTGTCCAATTTGCAACAAAAATTATAAGACATGGAAAGAAACAGGAAAATGTGAATCATACTAAAGAAAGAAAAAAGAACGGGCAACAGAAACAGTCTCTGAGGGTCCTCAGAGATTGGATTTAGCAGACAAAGATACTAAAGCAATTATTATAAATATGTTCAAAGAATTAAAGAAAACCATGCTTAAAGAACTAAAGAAAAGTATGACCACAATGACTCAACAAGTAGACAATATAAACTAATAGACCTTTACAAAATTTTTTTAAATAACTGGACATTCTGGAGTTGAAAACCATAATCACTGAAATAAAAAAAAATCCACTAGAGGGGCTCAAAAGCAAATTTAAAATGGCAGAAAAAGGATCAGTGAACTTAGAGACAGATCAGTAGAAAGTATCAAATTTGAAGAATAAAAAGTGAAAAAGATTGAAGAAAATGAGCAGATTCTCAGAGACCTATGGGACAACATCAAGTGAACCAAAATACATGTAATAGGAGTATCAAAAGGAAAAGGGGGAAGGCAGAAAAACATCTGAAGAAGTAATAGTCAAAACTTTCCAAATTTGATTAAAAACATTAACCTATAGGTCACAGAAACTCAATGAATCCCAAGTAGGCTAAACAGAAAGACAGTCACACTTAGACACAAAATAGTTAAATTGTTGAAAGACAAAGGAGAAACCTTAAAGCACCAATAAAAATATGACTCATCGCATACAGGTGAACAACAGGTGACTTCTCAGCACGACCAAGGGACAGAGTAGATGTGCCTTATAAGAATACTAAAGGAGGCCAGGCACAGTGGCTTGCGCCTGTAATCCTAGCACTTTGGGAGGCCAAGGCCAGAGGATAGTTTGAGGCCGAGAGTTAAAGATCAGCCTGAGCAACATAGTGAGACCCCATCTCTACAAAAAGCAGAAAAAAATTAGCCAGCTATGGTGGTGCATGCCTGTAGTCACAGCTACTTGAGAGGCTGAGGCGGAAGCGTCCCTTGAGTCCAGGAGTTTGAGGTTGCAGTGAACTATGACATGCCACTGCACTCTAGCTCAAGCAACAGAGTAACACATTGTCTCATAAAAAATTTAAAAATTAAAAAAATACTAAAGGAAGTCCTTCAAGCTGCAAAGAAATGACATCATACGGTAACTCAAATTCACAAGAAGAAATGAAGAGGACTGGAAATATAAATACAGGGTATATATAAAAGACTATATGAATCTATTTTCTCATTTCTCTCTTAACATCTTTTAAAGATATGAGCCTATAAAACAATAATTATACCACTGTATTGCTGTGTTTATGACAGGTAATGGAGTTAAGTTGGAGCAAAGGTTTAATATTTTAGCAGAATTAAATTAGTAGAAATCTGAAGTGTACTGTGAGAAGATAATACACTGTAATCTATTGTGCAATCACTAAAAAAAAAAACCTCAAAAATATTTTTTTAAAAATCAAAAGGAATTAAAATTGTACCCTAAAAAATATTTATTTGACACATAAAGAAGGGGGGAAGAGCAAAAGAGACATGAAACATCTGGAAAATAAACAGCAAAGTGGCTATTTATAAATTCAAGCATATTATAACTATATTAAATATAAGTGAACTAAACACAGAAATTGTCAAATTGGATAAAAATAGAACCAACTATATATTGCCTACAAGAGATACACACCTTAGTTTCAAAAACACAAAAAGGGTGAAAGCAAAAGGATGAGGAAAAGATATACCACACAAACAGTAATTATAAGAGAATTTGAGTGGCTATATTACTGTTGGCAGAAATATACTTTATAAGAAATACTACTAGACCAGGAGAGAGATTTCATAATGATAAAAGTGTCAATAAATCAGGAAGATACAACCGTCATAAATGTACACACAACAACAGAGCCCCAAAATGCATGAAGCAAAACTGACAGAATTGAAAGAACAGACCATTTAACATGAGTTGAAGATATCAGTATCTCCTTCTTAATAATTGATAGAAAATAGTAAAGGATATAGAAGACTTGAACAACTTATCTACCAAGTACACCTAACTGGCATTTATAAAACACTCTATCCAACAACTGCAGAATGTACATTTTTTTCAAGCATACATGAAACATTCTCCAGAATAGAACATGTGCTAGGATACAAAACAAGTTCAAAAAAATTTCAAAGGACTGAAACCATTTAAAGTGTATTCTCTATGAACAACAGAATAATATCAGAGGTCAACGACATAAAGACTAGAGCCCAGCTTCAAATCATCTTAATCCTTAAAAATGGAATAGGATAATCCCAGATTATCAGATATATATACATATATATATATATGTGTATATATATATATATATATATATATATATAAATCCTCTCTGGAAGAAGACACCCCTCTAGGACTTCAAATGTTTCTATAAAAATGATGAAAAATGGAGAATAAAGGATAAGAGATTGAGGATACAGAGAGAAAGTCTAAAATAACCATAAACAAAGTCCCAGGAAAAGAGAGAAAAATGAGGTAGAGACAATATTTGAAGCAATAAAAATAAAAAATATTTAAACATTTCAGTCTGTCCTTAAAGACTCCAATTTCTTCTTTTCTTGTAGTTCTCTAAAATCATTCTCCAAAATAACAATCTTCTGATTCTAAGTGATTCCAACACTTTCCGTGCATATTTATACATGTGAATACAATAAAATTCAATAAACCAGCATCTTTCCATCCCAAAATCCTAACAATTGGCATCTAATCAAAAATGATCTGAAGAGTCTCAGTGATTCATTGTCTGTGGCCCACTCCATAGCCTCACAAGAAGACCTTTGAAATTAGTTTTGGTAGTTACTATGGTTTGAATATGGTTTGTCTATACCAAAACTCATGTTGACGTTTGGTCCCCACTATAACAGTGCTGAGAAGTGATAGGAACTTTAAGAGATACTTGGGGCATGAAGAATCTGCCCTCAGGAATGTATTAATGCCATCTTGGGGGAGGAAATTCTTGCTCTGGCGGGACTGGATTAATTAACGAGTGAGAAGGTTGTTATAAAGCAAGGTCAGCACTCATGTTTTGTCTCTTTTGCACATGCTCCCATGTTATGATGCAACAACATGAGGCCCTTGACAGATGAGGCCACCTGAACTTGCGCTTCCCACCCTCCAGAACCATGAGTCAAATAAACCTTTTTTCTTTATAAATTATTCAGTCTCAGGTATTCTGCTATAACAAAAGAAAATGGACTAAGACAGACAATTGGTAGCAAGAAGCAGGGCTGTTACAACTAATACAATACCTGAAAATGTGAAAGTAGCTTTGGAACTGGGTGACAGGTATAGACTGCAAGAATTTGGAGTAGCAGGCTAGGAAAAGCCTAGATTACTATAAACAGAAGATTAAAAGCCATTCTGGTGAGGGCCAGAAAACAAGACTTGGGAAAGTCTGGATCTTCTTAGAGATTACTTACATGGTTGTGAATCATGTAAGAAATGTCCACAGTAAAGGCCATTTTGAAGATGTCTCAGATGGAAATAAAGAATATTTTATTGGGAACAGGAGCATAGACCATCCTTATTATTAATACAAAGCAGCAAAGAACTTGGTTACATTGTGTCCATGCCCTAGGGCTTTGTGGAAGGCCAAACTTGAGAGTGACAAATTAGAATTTCTGGCAGGAGAAATATCTAAGCAGCAAGGTGCTCAAGATGTTACATGGCTGCTTTTGGTTACTTAAAGTAAAATGATAGATAAAATAATTTATTTAAAGACAGAATTTATAATTAAAAGGGGAGCATAAAAATTTGGAAAACCTGTAGAGAATGAAAGAGCATTTTCAGGAAAAGAAACCATGGGAGTGACCCAGAGACTATCTGGAGATCAATATGGCTAAAAGGGAGCCTGCTGCAGGGGCAGAGCTGCAGAGAGCCTCCATTAGAGGAATGTCCAACAGAAACGTGGGGTCAGGGTCATTGCTGGGGCCCCAGAATGGAAGAGCCACTGGCAGTGTGCAATGCCTGCCTGGGAAAGCTGTACATACCAGTGTGCAACTCTAACTTGCAAGAGCAGTGGCATCGGCTATACTCAGAAAAACCATGGGAGTGGGGCTGCCTGAGGCTTTGGGACCCCTCCCCCCACCCCACACCGCAGTGTGTCCAGAGGTGGTCATGGAGTATAAGATTAATTTGGGAGCTTTAAGATTTAATGTCTATCCTGCTGGGTTTCAGACTTGCTTTGGGCTGGCTACTTCTTTCTTTTTGCCTCTCTCTCCCTTTGGAAAGGGAATGTTTGCCCTGTTTGCCCTGCCATTGCATTTTGGGTTTTTTCCTTGCTGTGTGTGTGTGGGTCTTGGGGTTTTTTTGTTTTGCTTTTGTTTTTTGTTTTTTTTTGTTAAATTTCAGAATATTACGGGAGTAGAAATGTTTTGGTTACATGGATTGCTTTTGTATTGCATCGGTCAAAGTTGTAAGTGTGCCCATAACCCAGACAGTGTACATTATACCCATTAGGTATGATTTCACCCATCCCCTCCTCCTCCCTCCCACCTGAGTGATTTCCACTGAGTTTTACTTCCATCTGTGCACATGAGTGCTGATCAGTTAGTTCCGGTTTAATAGTGAGTACATGTGGTGTTTGTTTTTCCATTCTTGCAATACTTCACTTAGGAGGATAGTCTCCAGTTCCATCCAGATTGTTGCAAAAGGTATTAATTCATTTTTTTAATGGCTGATTCGTACTCCATGGTGTACATACAGCATAGTTTATTAATCCACTCATGAATTAATGGGCACTTGGGTTGATTCCACATCTTTGCAACTGTAAAGTGTGCTGCAATAAACATTCTAGTACAAGTGTCTTTTTAATAAAATGATGTTTTTCCTTTGGGTAAATACCCAGTACTGGGATTAGGGATCAAATGGAAGGTCTACTTTTAGTTCTTTGAGGAATTTCCATACTATTTTCCATAGAGGTTGCACTGGTTTGCTGTCCTACCAACAGTGTATAAGTGTTCCTTTCTTTCCACATCCATGTCAGCATCTACTGTTTTGGGACTTTTTGATAAAGGCCATTCTCACTGGGGTTAGGTGATATCTCATTGTGGTTTTGATTTGCATTTCTCTGATGATTAGTGACATTGAGCATTTTTTCATGTTTATTGGCCATTAGTCTATCTTCTTTTGAAAAGATTCTGTTGATGTCTTTTGCTCACTTTTTAATGGGGTTGTTTGATTTTTTCTTGATTTGCTTGAGTTCTTTGTAGATTCTGGTTATTAGCCATAGTCCGATATCTAGAAGAGTTTTTCCAACATTTCCAAAATTTTCTTCAAGAATTCTTATGGTTTCATGTCTTAGATTTAAGTCTGTTATCCATCTTGAATGAATTTTTGTGAGTGGTGAGAGATACGAATCCTGTTTCAATCTTCTACATGTGGATACCCAATTTTCCCAGCACCATTTATTCAATAGGGATTCTTTTCCCTGGTATATATTGCTGTCCACCATGACCAAGTGGGCTTCATCCCAGAGATGTAAGGAGTTCAACATATGTAAATCCATAAATGTGACTCATCCATCAACAGAAGCAAAAACAAAGATCATATGATCATCTCAATAGATGCAGAAAAAGCATTTGACAAAATACAGCACCCTTTCATGATAAAAACTCTTAACAAAATAGACATAGATGAAACATACCTCAAAATTATAAAAGCCATATATGACAAACCCACATCCAACATCATACTGAATGGGGAAAAGTTGAAAGCATTCTCACTCAGAACTTGAACAAGAAAAGGATGCCCACTGTTACCACTTCCATTCAACATAGTGCTGAAGTCCTAGCCAGAGAAATCAGGCAAGAGAAGGAAATTAAGTGTATCCAAATAGGAAAAGAGGAGGTCAAACTTTCTATTGTTCTTTGCTGACGATATGATCTTTTTTTTTTTTTTGAGACAGAGTCTCGCTCTGTTGTCCGGGCTAGAGTGCCGTGGCAGCAGCCTCGCTCACAGCAACCTCAAACTCCTGGGCTCAAGCAATCCTTCTGCCTCAGCCTCCCGAGTACCTGGGACTACAGGAATGCGCCACCATGCCCGGCTAATTTTTTTTTAATATATATTTTTAGTTGTCTGGCTAATTTCTTTCTATTTTTAGTAGAGACCGGGGTCTCGCTCTTGCTCACGCTGCTCTTGAACTGCTGAGCTCGAGCAATCCTCCCGACTCGGTCTCCCAGAGTGCTAGGATTACAGGCGTGAGCCACCGTGCCCAGCCTGACAATATGATCTTATACCTAGAAAACCCCAAAGAGTCTGCCAAGAGACTTCTGGAATTGACAAACAAATTCAGCAAAGTATCAGGTTATAAAATCAATGTACACAAATCAGTAGCTTTCCTATGCACCAACAACAGTCAAGCTGAGAATCAAATCAAAGACTCAATATATTTCACAATAGCTGCAAAGAAAATAAAATACCTAGGAATACATTTGACCAAGGAGGTGAAAGATCTCTATAAAGAGAACTACAAATCATTGAGGACTGAAATTGCAGATAATGTAAACAAATGGAAAAACATATCATGCTCATGGATTGACAGAATCAACACTGTTAAAATGTTCATACTATCCAAAGTGTTTTACAGATTCGATGCAATCCCCATCAAAATATCAACATCATTTCTCACAGATCTAGAAAAAATAATTCTACATTTCGTTTGGAACCAGAAAAGAGCCCGAATAGCCAAAGCAACTTTAAGCAAAAGGAACAAATCTGCAGGCATCACTTTACCAGACTTTAAGCTATACTACAATGCTACAATAACCAAAAGAACATGATACTAGCACAAAAACAGAGACTTAGACCAATGGAACAAGAACACAGAACCCAGATATAAAACCATCCACATATTGCATCTGATCTTTGCCATTGCATTTTGGAAAAATTAACTTATTTTGGTTTTACAGGCTCACAGCTAGACAGAGTTTGCTTTGAGTCTCAGAAAGGAGACTTTGGACTTCAGACTTTTGAGCAGGTGCTGGAATGAATCAAGACTTTCAGGACTATTAGAATGGAATGATTATATTTTGTGTTGTGAGAAGAACATAAGTTTTGGGGGGTCAGAGGTGGAATGCTATGATTTTAATATGGTTTGTCCCCACTAACACTCATGTTGAGGCTTGATCCCCAATGCAATGGTGTTAAGAGCTGGCAGGACTTTTAGGAAGCTTTTGGGTCATAAGGGATCAACCCTCATGAAAGGATTTATGTCATCTCGAGGAAGTGAGTGAATTCTCACTCTCATAAGACTGGATTATTTACCAAGACAGGAGATTATTATAAAACAAAGTTGTCCCTCACATTTTGTCCTTTTGCATGCACTCCTGCCATATGATGCCATCTGTCATGTTATGACTCATCTTGAAGCCCTCATCAATCTTGAACTTCTCTGCCTCCAGAACTGTGAGCCAAATAAACCTCTTTTCTTTATAAATTACCCAGTATCAAATATTCCACTACAGCAACAAAAAATGGACTAAAACCGTAGTAGCTTGGAATAAAAGAAAGTCAAAAAATTAAAATAAATTAACATGGTACATTAGTCAAAATAGGCTAGGTTATACCCTGGTAATAAGCAATCCCAAAATCTCAGTGCTTACAATAATAATGGTTTATTTCTCACTCATACTATATGTCCGTGTGGGCTGGCTGAAGGATTAATTCCACAATGTCCTAACACAGAAATACATGCTAACAAAAGTTACACAATCTGGAGACAGGAACATGACAGTGTACCAACTCTTAAGGACTTCCAACAGGAAATGAGACACATCATTTTTTTTCACATTTTATTGACAAAAAATAGTCACATGGCTACATTTCAGGAACCTAGAAAAACACATATCTACCATGGGCCCAGAATAAAACGAAACAAAGATACTGATGAATAGGATTAATGATTACTTAAGTTTACCAAATTGTTTGAAATCAAGAGTTTTTATACTACTAGACTTACAATGAATCTGTCCAGAGAGACCCTTTCTCCCAAACCAATACCCGTTAGATGTAGAAGAAAATATTTACTTAGAGTTCCATACCAACTAGACACTCATTTTCAAAAATTGAGATAAAATTCACATACTATAAAATTCACTCTTTTGCAATTTATAATTCAGTTGTTTTAGTATACTCACAAAGCTGTGCAATGCTCACCAAAATCTAATTCCAGAAAACTTTTATCATGCCAAAAAGAAACTCATACCAGAAAGAGGAGCTCTTATACCCTGTTGGTGGGAACACACATTAGTACAACCCCTATGGAGAATAGTGGAGATTCCTCAAAAAAACTAAAAATAGAACTACCATATGACTCAGCAATCCCACTGAGGTATATATTCACAAAAGGGAAATCAGTATATCAAAAAGATATCTGCACTCCCATGTTTACTGCAGCACTATGCACAATAGCCAAGATATGGAACCAACCTCAGTATCCATCAATGGATGAATGGATAAAGAAATTGTGGTACATATACACAATGGAATATTATATAGCCATAAAATAGAATGAAATGCTGACATTTGCAACGACATGGATGGAACTAGAGAACATTATGTTAAGTGAAGTAAGACAAGCACAGAAAGACAATCTTGCATGTTCTCACACATATGTGAGAGCTAAATATTAAAACAATTGATCTCATGGAGACAGAGAGTAGAATGATGGTTCCCAGAGGCTGGGAATGGTAGCAGGGAAGGGTGGATAAAGTGGGGATGGTTAATGGGTACAAAAATATAGTGAGATAGTTAGAATCAACAATATTTGATTTGAACAAAGTGACTATAATCAACAAGTTAGGGTATACTTTAAAATAACTAAAAGCATGGAATTGGAATGTTCCTAACACAAAGAAATGATAAATGTGATACCCCAATTACCCTGATTTGATTAATATACATTGTACGCTTATATCAAAACATCACATGTACCCTATAAATATGGACAATTATTATACACAATAGTATTTTTTTTTAAGTTTTTAAAAAAGAAACCCTTGGCCGGGCGCGCTGCCTCACACCTGTAATCCTAGCACTCTGGGAGGCCGAGGCGGGCGGATTGTTTGAGCTCAGGAGTTTGAGACCAGCCTGAGCAAAAGCGAGACCCCGTCTCTACCAAAAATAGAAAGAAATTAATTGTACAGCTAAAAATATATATAGAAAAAATTAGCCGGGCATGGTGTCTCATGCCTGTAGTCCCAGCTACTTGGGAGGCTGAGACAGTAGGACTGCTTGAGCCCGGGAGTTTGAGGTTGCATATGAGCTAGGCTGACGCCAGGGCACTTGCCCCAGGCAAGAGAGTGAGGCTCTGTCTCAAAAAAAACCCTATATCCATTAGCAGTAATACTCCATTTCCTCCTCCACCCAGACCCTATCAATCACTAATCTACTTTCTGTCTCTATAGATTTGCTTACTCTGGAAATTTCATATTAATGAAACCACACACTATTATGGCTCTTTATATCTGTCATTTACACTTAGCATTATGTATTCAAGTTTCATCCATGTTGTAGCATGAATCATTACTTCATTCCAGTTTATAGATGAAGGATATTCCACTGTGTGAATATACTACATTTTATCTTACTTTATGCATACGTCAGTTAATTAACATTTGGGTTGTTTTGACTTTTTGCTTATTACAAATAATGTTACTATGAACATTCGCGTACAAATTTTTAAGTGAATACGTTTAAATTCTCTTTGGTATATACCTAAGAGTCGAATTGCTGAGTCATATGGTAATTCTATGTTTTTAACGTTTTGAGGAACTGCCAAACTATTTTCCAAATTGGCTGCATCATTTTACATTCCCATCAGCAATGTATGACAGGTTTAATTTTTCCACATCCTTGTCAACCTCTAATGTCTATCCTTTTATTTACATTTTATACCCATCTTAATGGGTATAAATGGGCATCCCATTATAGTTTTGATTTGCATTTACCTAATAACTATTGATATTGAAAACCTTTTCATGTGCTTATTAGCTGTTTGCTTATCTTTGGAGAAATGCCATTCAAATTTTGTCCATCTTAATTGGTTTATCTTTTTATTATTGAGCTGTAAGGGTTCTTTATATATTCTAGTACAAGTCGCTTATCAGATATTTGATTTGCAAATATATTCTCATATTCTGTGGGTTATCTTTTCATCTTCTTAATGAACTCTTTGAAGTACAGTGATTTTTAATTTTAATGAAGTCCAATTTATCTATTTCCTCTTTTGCCACTGAGAATTTTGGTATCACATCTAAGAAACTATTGCCTAATCCAAGAGTCATGAAGATTTAAACCTATGTTTTCTTCTAAGAGTTTTATGGTTTTAGCTCTCACATCTAGGTCTATGATACATTTTGAGTTAATTTTTGTATATAGTGTAAAGTAAAGGTCCATATTCATTCTTTTGCCTCTGTTTATCTAGTTGTCTTAACACCATTTGTTGAAGAGACTATTCTTTCCCCCTTTAAATTGTTTTGGTACCCTTCTCAAAAATCAACTGATTGTAAATTTAGAGGTTTATTTCTGGACTCTCAGTTCTATTCCATTAATACACAAGTCTCTTCTTATCCCAATACACACTATCTGGATAATTGTAGCTTTATACTAAGCCTTGAAATCAGGAAGTGTTCATCTTCTAACTTCATTGTTTTTCAAGATGACTTTGGCTATTCTGGGCCCTTTGCATTCCTATGAACTTGGGTTCTTCTTATCAATTTCTACAGCCAATTTGGATTTGGATAGGATAGTGCTAAATCAGCAGATTAATTTTATTAGTATTGCCATCTTAACAATATTAAGCCTTCCAATCCATGAACACGGGATGTCTTCCCATTTATTCTTTTTAAATGTCTTTCAATGAGGTTTTATAGTTTTCAGTGTACAAGTATTACACATCTTTTGTTAATTTCATGCCTATTTTACTCTTTTGATGCCATTGTAAATGGAATTATTTTCTTAGTTTCATTTTAAGATTGTTCATTACTAGTGTATAGAATTACAATTAATTTTGATTTTGGAATCTGGGTAATACTGGCCTCACAGAATGATTTGGGAAGTATTGCCTCCTTTTCTGTTTTTTTGGAAGAGTTTTTGAAGAATTTATGTTAATTCCTCTTTAAACATTTGGTAAAATATGCCAGTAAATCCATCTGGTCCTGAGTTTTTCTTTGTGAAAAGTTTTTTGTAATTGTTGTTTTGGTTTGGGGGTTAGAGGGATTGGGTTTTTGGTTTTTTACTAATTTAATCTCTTTCCTTGTCATAGGTCTATTCAGATTTTCTATTTCTTCTTGAGTCAATTTCAGTAGTTTGTGTGTTATGTATAAATTTATCTAGTTCATTTAGGTTCTCTAAGGTATTATTTCAAATGCATAAGGTTACAAAAATTTTAAAATCTGTTAATATCAACTATTTGGGAACATAAACCAAGATAGACTATATGTTCAGCCATACCTCCACATATTTTAAAGAACTGAAATCACACAGTGATGTGTTTTCTGACCACAGTGGAATCAAACTAAAAATTAATGACAGAAAAATAGCACAAAATCTCTAAATACTTGGAAACTAAACAGCACACTTGCAAATAATCCATGAGTTAAAGAGAAAGTCTCAAAGGAAATTAAAAAACATACTGAACTGATGAAAATTAAGATATAACATATTAAAATTTGTGGGACACAGCTAAAGCTTAGAGAGAAATTTATAGCACTAAATGCTCACATTACAAAAAAAGAAAAAGTCTGAAATAAATAATCTAAATGTCTAATTCAAGGATTTAGAACAGAAAGAGTAAAATAAACTGAAGCAAGCAAAAATAAGTAAATAATAAAGTTAAGGGTAGAAACCAATGAAACTGAAATATAAAATAGAGAATATCAATAAAACAGTTGATTCTTTAAAAATAATAAAATTGATAAACCTCTAGCAAGACTAACCAAAAAAAAAAAAAGAAGAAGAAGAAGGAGGAGGAGGAGAGGGAAGAAAGAGAGAAAACACAAATTAACAATATCAGGACTAAAACAGGGATAGCACTGCAGACCCTACAAACCTCAAAAGGAAATAAGGAAATACTATAAACAACTCTACACATATAAATATGACAACTTAGATGAAACAGGCTGATTCCTCAAAAAACACAAACTACCACAACTCACTCAATATGAAATAGATAATTTGAATAGACCTACAACCATTAAGGAAGTTTAATTCACAATTTAAAATTTCCCAAGAAAGAAATTTCCAGGCCCAGATGGTTTTACTGAATAATTCTATAAACATGTAAAAAATTAACTCTAATCTTAAACAATCTCTTCCAAGAGACAGAACAGGAGAGAGCATTTGCCAATTCATTTTATGAAGCTAGTAGAATCCTGATACCCAAACCAGATAAAGATATTACAAAAAAAAGGAAAATTACAGAACAATATCCTTCATGAATATATATGCAAAAATCCTTAACAAAATGTTGGTAAATATAATCCAGCAACATATAAAAAAATTAGTAGAAAAATGGCCTAAAGGTAAGCCAATGGCCTAAAGGTAAGCCTATTGCAATAATCCAGGCCAGTGAGGCAAGAAAGTGGGCAGATCCCGGATGTATTCTGACAGACCCAAGGGGGTTTCCGGGAAATGAGGAGGGCTTGGATCAATCCGAGCAGCTGGAAGGATGGATTTGTCACCACCCAAGAAGGGGATGGCTGCTCTAACGTCTTGATTTCTCCAACCTCCAGAAACTACTTCTCCTCCAGTCTTTTTCTTCTCCTAAATGGTATTTCTAGGCACCCAGCTGCATTAACTAGAAACCTAGGAATCATTATTCTTAATCTTTTTTGTTGCCTCATTCATCACATCCATTCCTTCAGCAAGCTGTTTGTCAAGCCAGCCAATCCCATTCCTGCCACAGGATTCCCCTTCCCCCCCTCATTTGATTCTCGTGAGTTCTTTTTCTCTCCTTCACCCCAACCCCAACATTACGGTCCCTTTCTCAAATGGCATCTCCTCAGAGAAGCTTTCCTGATCATCCTAACTAAAAATGATACTCCCTTTGCACCCTCACATTCTTTTATTGTCTTCATAGTTTCTGCCACTACCCAACATACTATGGCACATTTGTCTATTTGTATACTATCCATCTCCCACTCTGGACTGTCAGGTCCAGGGGTAGAGAGATTGTCCTGTTCAGTTAAAACATTCTGGTGCATAGAAGACACTCACATAAGTCAACGAATAAGATCATTCCCATCTTAGTTCATGTCACTTTGCCACTTCTAAGATATTGTCTCTGCTCACATACTCTTTAAATTAGCCTGTGAGCTCACTGCACTTCCCTGATGCTGAAGTCTTTTGAGAGTGAAACATTTTCATGTATATTCTCTTTGAATATTGCCTCTTGCTCATTCTCTACATTCATCTTCTGAAACACCTATTAGATTCATAATGGACTTCTCTACTATTCCTCTTACATCTCAAACTGTTATCTTTCCCACTTTCTATGTTTATCTTTCAGTGATACAATGTGAGTAATTTCCTAAAATGTACATACCTTTCGGTTTACTAATCTCTCTTCAGCTTCTCTTTCCCAAGTCTATTACATTTTTAATTATTTTTTTAATGACCATATTTTTCATTTCTAGAAGTTATATTTGGTTGTTTTTCAAATCTGCCTAGTGTTTTCGAGAATTTCTTATCTATCACATTTTTAATTTCTTCTATGAAATCTTCAATAATATCATATAACTTTTATAGTCCTTTATTTGGCAGTTTTATTATCTGAAGTTTTAGAGGGTCTAATAGCCTATTAATTGAATCTTTTTGTTCACTCATAGAGTATTAAATTCAAGCCCCCAAATTTCACGAGAGGTGGACTATAGTTAGAGATGGACTA
This sequence comes from Avahi laniger, assembly GCA_963575035.1. Taxonomy (NCBI): domain Eukaryota; kingdom Metazoa; phylum Chordata; class Mammalia; order Primates; family Indriidae; genus Avahi; species Avahi laniger. The sequence goes on from CAUYSK010000822.1 coordinate 40,559, forward strand.
TAATTGTGTACTCTCAGGAGAAACCTACCCCCTACCCTAAGCCCAGATTTAGACAGACAAGCTTCTTTGTCTTAAACCTGCAGATGTGGGTGGATTTTTTCCTAGTCTACATTTCACAGAGGGTATAACTAGTCAAGAGTCATGGCTTTATGAAGAGTTCTCAGCTCCAACCCAGGTAAGTCCAAGGTATCATCTCCTGTCTCCTATACCCATGTGGCCACTACAGCTGAGCAAACTCCTCAAGGCTGCCTTAGCATCAGCTCATGTGCTTACAATTCTGGTAATCAGTTCCCTCTTCTTTTTTAGCCCTTGGGTATTTCCCTTGCTATTCTGTGAGCCCAGACACATACTATAAAAAGATGTTTGAAACATTTTATCCAGCATTTCCAGGTACTTTTAGCAGAAGAGCATTTAAGTTAAATAGTCCCCTCCCCACAATGTTGGTTGTGTTGGTTCCTGTTCCTTTGTAAGTAAATGTAAAAATGTTAAAATATATCTAGGTTTATCAAATAGTATGTATCTATACTTAAAATTATTCGAATTGGATAAAATTTTTAATCCAATATAAATTGGAAAATGAGTTTGTTCTCTTTTATCAGTCACCAAAGTGAAAATCTGAAATATCCTTTACAAGCTTGAATAAACCCAAGATATGCTGTTCTGGAGGACAACATGATTACAGGAAGCCTCTTCTCCAAAGTTGCCAAAGTATGTTACAAACACGCTAATTAATCCACTTGGGCTTTTAAAAACATTTTAAAGTACATTAATTAATCCTCAAGGTGCACCTATAAATCAGGCTTGTGGTAAGTTTTATCCTCCATTTATAAGTACAAAAACTTATCTGTGAATAATGTGACTATGATCATTTATAAATCTGAATCAATGATAAACTATGGAATCAAGACTTTTGATTTCTTGTATAATTAAAGAAAACTTGATTGTGATCTAGAAAAATTCAAATCTAAATATTTTCCATTAAAATATAATTATACTAGTTATTATTTTAATATATGTAGATAATGTTTGAAAATCTAGACTTTATTCTTAAAATGTTTTAAAATAAAAGAAATGACAGACGTGAACTCTAACCTCTTCTAAAATTCTCCTATTCCATCTTTTTTTTATATTTCCCTTCCTAAATCAAAGATATGAGGTACCTGAGATTTCATATCTTCTTTATTCTGTATATATTTGTCAAGATTTTCCAATACACAATTATTCAAAGAAAAACACACAAAGGACCCATGAACAAATTTAGTTATACAACTCAGAAAACTTTATAAATTCCTCCCCTTTTAAAATACAATTATCAACTAAACCAGCTATTAAAGAAATAAGTATATATAAATGACAAATATTTTTAAAAGAGAAATTTAAAATTAATGAAAACAAAGTACAAAAGTATACTTCATATTAACCATCCAAAGCACCATTACTTCTATCAGAAAATCCAATTAAGTGTGTCATCCTCTAAATACACAATAAAAACTGTTAAAAGCTATTTTCTACTCTACTACTACAATAGTTTGCTAACTCTACATCACTAAATAAATGCATCTGCTGCTGATCTCTCTGCTTTTCCTCCGGGACTTTAATCCACTTGGAATAGACCATTATTTTAGTCAGGAAAAAAAGTCTTTTGAAGTTTTTTTAAACTTTTGCTATATATTTTCACTAACAGTAAAAGGGCAAAAGCATAAGTATTTATTTGCCATTAACTTTATTTTAAATTTCATTTCTTAATTTCACATAACTTTTAATATTTCATTGGCGTTTAAAAGTTAATAATAAAACTCATTTCCTGCATACTAGGATTAAGTATTTTAATTTTTAAATTAAAAATAAAACATACAATTATGACTCTTATCTTTATATTACAAGATTCATGTAGAAAAGCTGAAGCTTTTGATTTCACTAACAATAGCTATAAAGAGTTAACCATAATCCTTTAAATTAAATTCTTACTGTCAGAAAGACACTTACTAGACACTTATTAGCCAGTCTGTTAAACAGCGTGAGATTACTACTGATTCAAGACACAGATTAATACTGTGACCCAATGTCTAATTTTATAGGTGAGGTAACTGAGGTCATACAACATACTGAAGATCATTGCATGCTGAACTCCCCTGGGACAGAGCAGACATTCTATTTCAGATGTTTTGTACCTAATCTTTAATTTGTTCAATTATATCATGCTGCCCTCTAAATTCCCTCCTGTGGAACAACTGATTTAGCCAGACTAGAAGATATGAGTTATTCTACATTAGTGAATTTTCTAGATTCCTATAGCTGAACTCTTTAAATACCAAAACTTTAAAAAGTTATCAATCCTTTTGGTAGAAACTTTCCTAAACTGAAAAAGCAAACTCCAGATCCCTTGGATTGTTCCACTGAAATGGCTCTGACATTCTTAATTCTTTGCTTAAGTACCAGGTTGTGTGCCTTATGAACACTTGCTTGTTATGCTACCTGTCTTCTCTGTGTTCGCTTCGGATCCCTCAGTGAACTCCCCTATCTTATTGTTTTTATCCAATTCCTACGTTATTGTGGGGAGAATGAAGAGTCAAAAATAGCAACATAGTGGAGTCCATGGTAGATGCAGATGAATTTAAAATGGCAGAGAAAAAAATGAATTAGTTTCCATACTTTTTAAACATCATTTCTATCAATTACAGTACTGTGTTAGAGCTGCATAGACCCTTGGCCTCGACTTTAAGAGGCTCAGGGTTGCTAAACTTTTTGACCTCCTGCTATCATTTCTTGCTCCTATCCATGTGTTAGTATCAACTAATTCCCCTAACTCCAATATTCAATTTATTTAACCTTATAAAAAAAAACATGGAAGAAATGTATTAAAGAAACTTCAAATGAAAATTTGGGTTGGGTGCAGAGACTCATGCCTGTAATCCTAGCACTCTGGGAAGCCAAGGTGAGAGGATCACTTGAAGCCAGGAGTTCAAAATCACCTGAGCAAGAGTGAGACCCTGTCTCTACAAAAAATAGAAAAATTAACTGGGTGTGGTGGCACATGCCTGTAGTCCTAGCTACTCAGGAGGCTGAGGCAGAAGGATCGCTTGAGTCCAGGAGTTTAAGATTGTAGTGAGCTATGATATCACCATTGCACTCTAGCCCAAGTGACGAAGTAAAACTCTGTCTTAAAAAATAAATAAAATTTTAAAAACAAATGTATACAAATGAAATTTGAGGAATTTTCCAGATATATCAGCATAAACTCTGATTTAGCTATTCAGGGTCTTTTTGGTTTTGTTTGCTTCTGAGTTCTTGATAGTTCTAGTTTCTGGGTAAGTGACCTCTGGAAAAGTCTATAAAACTTCTGAGATGCTGTATTTGCCTTTAAGCCTATTCTATGTGAATTCATATAAAAGTTCCTTAAAGTGTTTGCAATCAGCGTAGGGACCCAAACTGAGTCAAAGTAAACCTTTGACACTCTAAACTAGAGCTTTTCAAACTTTAATGTTCATGCGAGTCACTTAGAAATCTTGTGGAAATCTAATCAGTAGGTCTGAGGTTGGGCCCACGATTCTGCATTTCCAATCACCTGGCAGGTGATGACAAGTCTTCTGGTCCCACATGTTACACTTTTAGTAACAAGGATCTAGAATACATACCTCTTTTTTTTCTCTTCTATTTCTAAATTTTCTCATTCCTTCACTTTTTCCTTTTCTTGCATTACATTTTTTCTTGCGTAAGTCTACCAAGAGTAACCACAGTAACTACTTATCCCTATAAATAGCCCTTGGACCTACAAAGGTTTCCAATCCATAATGTGAACTAAAAATGTAACCTATAATGTGAACTAAAAATAAAATCCTAAGCCCTCTGCTAACTGAATAGACCCCTCTTAGCCAAGCAGATCCCAGACACACCTTAAAACCGAGTTCCCAGCCACAATGGGATGGGAAAGATAAAGCACAATTACACACGGGCATGATTTTCCTTCATAAATATTCATAAATACTCCTCCTATAGCTTGTTGACCACCCCACTCAGTATAAAATCTTGTTCCTTTTGTCCATCCCTTGAAGTACATGAGCCTGGCTTCTGGCTGGGGCTCTGCTTCCCCACCTATTAGAATGGCCACCCAACAGGCTGCTACATGTTGTGAGAAATAAAGCTCTCCTTTTTCCAAAATATAAACCTTTTTAATTTTTTTTAGTTAACAGTAACATAAGCTATAAAAATCACAGTGCAGAAGGGTCAAAACACTATAATAGTCATAAACTTTTTCTAAATGTGAGCAAAAATAATATAGTCAATATAGGATGTGTTGTTATTTTGGTATATTTCTCAGCAATTAAATATTTTCCTTAGGATATGGTTCAAAAAACTTATGATGTTAGGTTTCTTATTAGGAAGTCAGAACTTATCAGTCATGTCAAGATTAAATAACATTCCAATGAACTGAACTGCTAATTATGAAAAAAATGATGGTACTTGTACTAATCTTTATAAACTGCTAATTTATATCTTTTTTTAGTCTACTCTAAAATTGTAAGAAAATTTGCTATCAAGGATACCTAGTCCTCAAGAGATCAGCTTTCTAATGAACTAATTGGAAGTCTATATGCCTTATAATCTTATCTAAATTTTACTTATAGTTGCATTATACCAGATTTTGTCAAATGGCTCATAACTCTCAAAAGAATTGCTAGATTTAGAGTGAGCCCTTTGATATAAGAAATGTTAGCATTCATATGGTAACAGAAATAATGTTCTCAAAGAAGACTCTAAGATCTTAATGTGCCTATCAACAAGCACTAGTCTCATTTTACAGTGGGGAAACCTGAAGCACATCCAGGTTATATGCACAACCAAGTGAGCACAGTGCAAATAGAATATGAAACTCCTAATTTTAAAACTCATCTTATAGTCACTATACACTATACACTATAAACATTGTTAAACTTCCTTTTAGGCACAGGAACTAACTTTTTAAATCAAAATTATATAAATTATGGTTTCTCAGCAACATTTAAAAATATGGTTTCTGTGTAATGTTAGTCTCTTGACAATAATACAGTGAACAACAGTGTAAGTGGAGTCCAATTCTCTGGTGTGGTTTTCTCACAAGGAAATTGAAGCAGGTAATTCCACTCCATCAAACCAGACAACAGTGCATTCTAGTGGCCAAAGGAGAACATAATCAGAATGTCTCTGGGATTCTGGACAAAAACCAAAACATCTAAACTCTAGATGCTAAGAAGAAAATATTACAAATATTATATGAATTATTGTAGACCTAAAGAAAATTTGCATGTAAGATTAAAATGAAGACATAAACAGGAAAGATTATTACCCAAAAGCTCCAGTCACCACTCCAATTGTGTAAATTTGGTCCCTGTTTTTTAGCTGACACTATATTACTTTCATCCACAGTTGGACTAGGATTTTCCTCTACTTCTTCCTGTAACTCAGTGGCAAGGCTTGACTTCCCTTCATTTATCACCTAGAAACAAACATCAAACCATTTAAATCACCTATTGAGAAATGGCCATTTTAAAAATAAAAGAATTAATGTTCAAAACATAATTTTTAAAACACAGTATTTAAATACTGAGAAGACAGTAATGAAAATGTTTTTGCTTCTACAGTTCATACATTTATATGTGCAACAAAGATTTTCCAACTACTATAATCTGTTAGGTAGTTTAGTTGGCACTAGGGATGCAAAGATGAATAAAACAAAGTCCTTAGTCTCCACAAGTTCACAGTCTGCTAGAGGAATAATTAAATAGTAAAGACACAATGTAATGGGAGTGTCAGTTGGTACAATCACTTTGGAGAACAATTCACAATGCCTAGTAGGGCCAAAGATAGACATATACTACAACACAGCAATTTAATGTACACATGGAGTCAAGGATGTTTGCAATACTAGGAAAGTGAAAACAACCTCATTATCCATCGATAGAGAAATTAGTAAAAAAGCTCTGATTTATACAAACAGTGGAGTTTAAATGGATGAATCAGATGTCTCACCAGGCACTGGCCTCCAATCTGCAGAGCACTCAGGGCAATGATTATACTCTGCAAGATACGCCCAGTCAGATGGTTGCTCACAAATGAGCCATTAGGAAGTGAATAAAAGAAGAGAGAAAAGAGGAGTTGGGGAGGAGGAGCCATTATAGGAGCACATGGCTCACGAGGATGCTTAAATGCCTCTGCTGCTGCTGCCGCCACCATCACCTATATCTCTGTTGTAACAAAGACCCTGATCCTCAGGGTTATAGGGAAGAGCACCCATGGCACCCCCATGGTGTAGCAAAAAGGTAAGTCAAACCCAACTTAAACTCAGGGTTCTTAAAGCCCATAAACGAACCACTGCCATGGGGGAAGCCCTTAACCCTGATTATACTGATTTGAGGCTCTCTGGAAGAAATTAATAAATATAAAAAGAGAACCTCCTCTACCTGAAGTATATCCAATACCCTCCAAAGAGAGAGAAAGAAACAAACAAACCTGGATGGAAGGGGGAAGAAACAGACAAACAACAAACAAAAAAACTAAAACAGAATTGCATAATCTGACCTAGTTGGACATACAAAATTTATTAAAATAATTTATACAACAAAAGATAAAAGATTGATTTTCGTGCCTCTACAACATAGGTTCTGAATTAACTTCAACATTTGCTAAAATGCATCCACTGGCAAATCTTCATGGCTTTAATCAATATCGGGGCTCCACATACAGTTACAGCTAAAGATCCCACTAAATTTATACAAGGTACCCCCTATAATCTTAAAAGGGGTACTCAACATAAAATAAACAACAAAGACGCATGCCTCACCTTAACCATCAGAACGATTGCCTTGCCTAAATTCTCCATGGTCAGGGTATACATTGCCCTAAAATATCCCATAGTGACCATGGTCACTCTGACCCAATGGGTAATAAATTAAATTTAAATCAAGTCTTTGGAGCTTACAAATTGGCTTTTGAAAAAGTAGGATCCCATGGACCACCACTCTCAATCCCTAGTGAAAATAATACACCCCAATGTGAAATAAAACAGGGCCTTCAAGTGTTAAAACTCATTATAAGACCTACTTAGTGAACGTGTGATTACCCCTACTGCTTCTCCTCCATTTAACAGCCCAGTTTGGCACGTTAAACTTGGAAAGAATGAATGGTGTCTCATGGTTCATTACTGCATCCTTGATGCTGCCACCGGACCCATGAAGGCCCCTATCCCCAGTACTATTGAAATGACTGCCTTCACCTCCAGAAAAACACAATATACCTTTACCTGGCTATCCATGCAGCACCTCAACAGCCTTGCCATCATATGCAACCTTTACAGGCAAGATCTTAACTGCATCCAGTTTTCTCCAGGAGTACAGGAGTGACATTATATTGATGACATCCTCCTCTGAGGGCAGCCTTTTGACTCACTCACGAAGGAGCTCACAAAAGGAGGTTGGGCCATTGCCCCACATGTTGTATAAGGCCTGCCAATTTGGTTACATTTCTGAAAATTATTTGGTAAAACAAGGGACATCCCATCCCTGACACTGTCAAGAAACAGCTATTGACCCTCTTAGCACCCACAACATTAAGACAAGTCCAATATCTTTTAGACCTTTTTGGGGTCTGGAGGAAACATAATCCTCATTTACAAATTTTACTTAAGCCCATTTATGCTGTTACTTTCAAATCAGTCCACCCTGAATGCAGCCTCCTTTAAGAAAAGGTTCTAGATTTGTCCAAATTGTAAAACAGACACTCCCATGGATACTATCTGCCCCCATGTCATCCCCAAATCATACACACACATCCTTCACTGTAGAGGCGAGGCTTTAGCAACCTCTTCTCATGACTCGTGGGTCTCTGGACCACCCATAATGTCCTTGCTCCTGGTGCAAGGAATTATCTCCTCAGCCCCACACTATATGTCATTACAGCAAATGCTGGCAGGCTGAGCTCTTCTAGAAATAGAGGCTCTCACAAGCCTTCAGCCCGTGACCCCATACCCACCTGCCCATCATGCCTTGGATCATGGAACCAGTACCCTGCAAGCTCAGCACAGCCACCAAGAACTCGTACTAGAAGACAGAGTCAAATCTGAGCCTTCTGGCATCTCCCACCTGCAGGATGGCATGGCCTCCTTTGTCCTCATTGCCTAGGAAGATACCACGGTGCTTGAAGAGTTCACTTCTCTCCTGGACCCCTCGTCTGCCTCAGGAGCAACTTGGGTCAACTGAGTGAACAGCAATGGGAGTTTGTATACTTTACTGAGTGTATCACTACCATTACGTGTGACGGAGCTCACTGTAAACCTATTGCTTTTCATTCCTTAACCAGGATGCTCTTGAAAAAGCACAGGACCCAAGAGTAAACACAACTGGCTGAACTTCAGGAAGTCATCTTAACACTGAATTCTCTGGTCAACACTTGGCTCCATTTGCACCTTTTTACAGATTCTCGGGCCACTGCCTGAGAGTTGCCCCCTTTGGGGTAAAGAACTCTGGGACTTACTTGTTTCACAGATACCCAAAATATAAATCAAGGTCACATATGTCTCCACACATACTAAAGCCATAATACAAGTCCCAACCATGACACTCCCTATTCCCTTCAGAGTTCCAAACATTACTAATAGTGACCAAGGCACTCAATTTATTTCTTAAAATATAACTTTGGGCTTTTGAATATGGTTTTCAATGGAACTCTCATCTTCCTTACGGGTTTCAGTAAGAGCTACAATGGCTTACTTACACAAGTTCAAATTCAATTAAATGCAAAATAGTACATTTCGGTCGCCAAACATCTGGGGTGAATAGTAGTAATAAGGAGTCTGATTCAATTTTTTTATGTTTGCCTGCGGACAACTTTTAACCCTCACACCTCCCTTTTCCTGGTCTGGGCAAGGTGGGAAGAAAGCCTGAGTGCTCTTTGCATTGTTGTGGGTGGGAGATTCAAACCAAGCAAGCCCTTGTCCACACACAGGAACCCTCACCCCAGCCCACTCCCTAACCACGATAAAAATCTGGAGCCAGTCTCCTTTCCTTGCTCTATTAAGCCATTTCCGTGCTGCTTTAGAGGCCTGCCCTGCTCTTCCCAGAGACCTTAGTTATTTAAGTAACAGACTTTTTCACACTCTCATGGTATGTGTGTGGCATCATCGGTTTCTACATCTGAATCAAATTTGGGGGGGGTGCTTTCTGGCTTTCTAGGTTGACTACAACAGAGTCCTATCTCTCTAACTTATTAACTCTGTGGTGCTCAGCAAAGTCACTCAATCTCTCTAAATCCTTGACTCTACAGTAGAGGTAATAATTCTCTCTAGTCTGGACAATAAGCTTATTGAGAGCAAGGATCATGTTTGTGTTACCATCTTTTCTAGAACACTCAGTGCCAGGAACATAGTAGAATGAATGATTGAGTTCATGAACATCTACCTTGCCTATTTCATAGTAATGTTTTGAGAATCAAAATGATATTTGTTTGTTCACTCAACAATCAATTGCATGCCTCTACTGATTCGTAACTATAAAATGCTCTTCAAAAGGGATAAGACTAAATGCAATTCTCTAAAAATAAAATATATACACACAACCAATGCAAAAGTAATGAAGATAGTGTTCAGAAATGCAGGTAACCCTGCAACAAATGTAGGCTTCCCCCTAGAGTTTAATAAGAAAGTTTTTCCGTTTTGTCAAATAAGCCAGTAAACAAACAACAAAAACAGTTGAAACAAAAAACTTGGTTGGTAGCGTAGTGATTTAAATCATCTGGGCCCTTTCATCAAGGGCTGGTAGTGAAGGAAGGGGGTGAGACTGGAAAAACGTGACGCCGTGTCAGAATCACGACAACGGAGCCTGACTCCACGGCCCCAGCCTCCATGAGGCTGAGACATCTGCAGGAGGACTTTTCGGGACCGGATCAAGCGCTCCCCGCCCGCCGGCAGCGGACGTTCCCACCACCGCCCGGACGTCTGGGCAGGCTCGCAGGAAGCACAGGAAACGTTTCCTCGGTAACAGCTTCCCAAATTACTCCAAAGAGCACGGAGAAAAGGAAAGGAAGGAATTGACTGTCGTAATCTGAGAAAGTTCAAGCAACCATCGTGAGGAAAACTGCCGTGTAAAGCCACCGCTTGGGAACGTGCCCCGCGAGGCCCGCTTACCTGGCGGCCCGTCAGAGCGCCCTCCATCGCGGCTGCCTCCGCCGCCGCGGTACCGCGCACGCGCGCCCCCGCACCCCCCACCGCGAGGAGGGGGCGGCCCGGCGCGCGCGCTCCAGGCTCCCGGCCCCGCCGCCTGGGCCGCCGGCCCTCCGAGTACCACCTAGGGTCCTGCCGCGCGTCTTGCGCCCTCTGGCGGCAACTGAGGACCCCTGCCTTTGGCGAGCTCCTAAGGATGGCTGTTAGTTTCTTAGCCCGGAGGCTACTCTTCACTTGGGTCAGAAAGAGCCTCAACCTACTTCCCAAACTCAAACTCCCGTGCCTGCTATGAAATGGCACACCTGCCTCAATGGGTGAAAAAGTGAATTGCGTGGGAAAGTCTTGTTCCTTCAAATAAGGGATTGAAGTTGATAAAAGGCCGCTGAGTATTACAGATCCTTGATTCCCAAAAAAAGATCTACAAAAAAACCTAGAACAACTGGGAAAGATTGAACATGAAGTGTCTGTTACAGTGTGTGTTATGGAATAATTAATGATTTATGGTAAATTTATGGATATTCATTTACGGATAATTAATAATTTGTGTTTGTATTGGAAATGTCCTTTTTATTAGAAAACTCGTACTGAAGTATTTGGGGTATATCAAATATCAAGTATCGTAATGTCTGCAACTTGTTTTCAAACGCTTCCACAACGACAGATAAATACAAAGAGAGCAAAATGTTGGCAATTCATCAAAATAGCGACTATAACGCTATTCGGTGATTCTTTCACTGTTTCTGTATGTTTGAAAGTCTTCACCTAAAGTTGAGGAGAGGGGAAAGAGTTGAATCCAGTTCCACAAAAAATCAGATATTGGGTAGATTTTCAAAATTTATATTGCATATTAAAGGACAAATTACCTAATAAGATAATCAATAAAAGACAGGTTTTTACTCTCATGCTGTGAAACTTTGCATAAACTGTGTTACACATAAAAAATTTCACAGAACACCAGTATTAAAAATGCCCATTGTGTGATCATGTTAAAGCAAGACAAAATAAGGCCACTGTGTAATCTAGCTAAACACAGACAAAACATGGTCATGATTCAAACCACAAAAATGACTAAATATTCCCTGATATTGGCTAAGATAACTGCTGCTTCTTTCCCAATCACAATTTTAGTGTCACTTTATTCCTCCTACCTTCTAGAAAAGATTTATTAATATTTCCAAGTCATAGAATTGCCACAGCTTCTCGACAACATCTAATCCAGGACAAAGCTTCGCTTCTTGAATCCTTCCCCCATAATCACAAAATGCAAACCCAAATCCTTTAATAAATCCTTTCTAACACACTTTCACTGAGATGTCCTCACGGTCCTCCAAGGAGTGCTTTCACTCTCATTGCAATAAGTCAGTAAATCCAATGTTGGTCAACTATAGGTGTTGTTTCTGATGCTCTTTGGCTAACGGGCATTTTGGGGATCGCTTAAGGCCAGGAGTGTGAGAGCAGCCTGAGCAAGCGCAAGACCCTGTCTCTACAAAAAATAGAAAAATTAGCCAGGCACGGTGGCATGAGCCTGCAGTCCCAGCTACTTGGGAGGTTGAAATGGGAGGATTGCTTGAGCCCACAAGTTTGAGGTTATAGTGAGCTATGATGAGGTCACTGCACTTCCAGCCTGGGTAACAGAAGAAAAAAAAATTATAAGAGCTATAAGAAACTTAAAGAAAAAAAGTGAATATAGAGGAAAAGTTGTTGGAAATTTTAAGAGGAAGGAGAAATTATGATATAATTAGGAACATAAGAAAATGAAATGACTAGTGTATAAGGGAAAGAGTAGGATTGTTAGGCAACACAAATACCTAATTGAGATTAATGATCATGTATTTAAAGTGAGATCACACTCATATATAAAAAGCTCCAAGAAATCAATATGGAAAAAACCAAGGTCAAGTAAAAAATTGATAAAGTATATGTCAGAAATTTCACATAAATGGAAATAAAATGTCTCTTTTAAAAAATTAAAAATTCTCAATTTCACTCAGAATAAAACAGAAATTAAAACCACACTAAAACAGTATTTTTTCCCTATTAGGTTGATAAAAGTACGGAAGTTTAATAATGCATTCTGTTGACAAGACTGTGCGGATACAGGAACTCTCATCATGGGAGTGTAAAGTGACACAGAAAATTTGGCAATAGCTATAAAAATTTAAAATGTATATATTCTTGCAGCAATACCAATTTGTGGGATTTTTCCTATAGATTTAATTGCACACATGCAAAATAATGTGTAAAGTTATTCATCGAAGAATAGTTTGGATTAGTAAAAGTTGGAAACAAATCATCATCAATAGGGGACTGGTTAAGTAAATCATGTACCTCCATCCATTGGAATTTGGAATTCTATGCAGTTTTATAATCATAATAATAAAGAATAAGGAGTTACATCAACAAAAATGGCAGAGTAGGGAACTCTAGAGGTCTGTACTTTCACAAAAGCAACAAATAAGCTGTCAAGAGTTGTCAGAACCAATTTATTTGGATCTTTAGAATCGAACCGAAACCTTACAACAATGGGGAACAATTAAGAAAAAACAGCTGAGTCTCAGTAAGAGAGCTTTGGGACATTTTATTCTAACTTACCCTGATACCATCCACCACTCCACAATAGCCCACATTCCTAATACTGGTTCCCAGTATCTGAAGGAACAGTACAGACTTTATTCTCAAAGAATCGTGGCTGTTGCTTTGACCTATTTCGTAACCGAAGGCTGAAGGACATACTTGCCTTTATTTCACCTAACTCAGAACTTTCATTAGAGCTGGGAAAACGTTTGAAGCCAAATGGATTAGCCACTGCCACTTGGGACAAGGAATAAGAGTTAAGGCAAATAACAGACAGTCTGAAAAGCTTAGAAGGAAAACCTAGAGAATAAGATGCTTTGGAAAATAAGGGCTTTGAAAACCTCCCACAAATTCCTGGGAATCCAGAAGGTGACACCCAAGCCCAGACCTTGAAGCATGTTGAGAAAAGACTTAAGAAGGCCCTTAACTCTCACCTCTGGCTGACTTTCTGCACTGCTCATGTAGGAAGGAAGGCTAAGGCAGAGTTACAAACTGCCGGGCTGAGTATTAAAGGCATGCCCAACACACACACACAGACCATCTGCAAAGACTGGAAGATCACTCTATTTTTCTTTTTTTTTTTTCTTCTTTTTTTCTAATCTGATAGAACAGAAACTTCTGTAGCCACATATGACAAAGAATACAAACTTTGCAAAATTAGTTCAACCTGCATTAGGTATCTAGAGTAGTCAAATTCATAGAGAAAGAAAGCAGAAGGGTGATTTCAAGGGGTAAGGGGAAGGACAGAATGGGCTGTTATTGCTTAACGGGTTCAGAGTTTCAGTCTGGGATGATGAAAAGTTCTGGAGATTTGACTGTTGGACAGCGATATAAATATACTTAATGCAACGGAACTGTATACTTAAAATGGGTAAAATGGTAAATTTTTGTGTATATTTCACCATAATAAAACAAATTGTTCATAAAAATCACTAACCAAACAACCAATAAGTACTAGAAAGAATAGCAATGACAAACCGTAGGGAGCGGGACAATCTGATTTCTGGAGTTGCCACATCGTGGTATTCAAAATGTCCAGTTTTCAACAAAACATCACAAGGTATGTAAAGAAGCAAGAAAGCATGGTCCATATATGAGGAAAAAATAATGAAGCCTGGACATTAGACAGATAGAACTTTAAATCATCTATTTTCTATATGCTCAAAGAGCTAAAAGGAATCATGTACAAAATAGAAACCATGAGAACAATTTCTCACCAAATAGGGAATATCAATAAAAAGACAGAAATTATAAAAAAACAAAATACAGAAATTCTGGAGTTGAAAAGTACAATAACTGAAATGAATAATTCACTGGATTTGAGCAGACAGAAGAAAGAATCAGCAAACCTGAAGATGGGTCAAGGAGATTATACAGTCTGAGGAGCAGAAAGAAAAAAAGAATGAAAAATGAACAGAACCTAAGAGACCTGTGGGACACTATCAAGTGTATCAATATACACATAATGGGAGTTCCAGGAGAGGAAAAAGAGAGAGAAACAGAAAGAATATTTGAAGAAATCATGGCCAAAAAAAAGAATGAGGAAACTCCTTATGTACTTATATAAAAAGATTTACAAGAAATATTGTGAAATAATAAAAGCAGGTGCAAAACTACATATAGTGCCAAAAATGCATAATCTGAATTCAACCATGAGGAAACATTAGACAAATTCAAACTGAGAGACATTATAGAAAATAATTGATTTGAACTCTTCAGAAATGTCAAGTTTATTAAAGACAAAGAAAGACTGAAGTATTGCTTCATTTTAAAGAAGACTAAAGACAGATGGCAACTAAATGCAACGTGTGATCTTGGATTGGATCCTGAACCAGAAAAAAAAATTTTTTTTGGCTCTAAAGGACATTATTGAGACAACTGGAAAACTTTGGATAAAGTATAGATTGATTATTGTATCAATTCAATGTTAATTTCCTGGTTTTGATAATTATGTTATGGTTAGGTCTAAGAATGTTCTTGTTTTAGAAAATACAATCATATACCACCTAATGACGTTTTGGTCAATGATGAACCACATACATGAACATGGCCTCATAAAATCATAATACCGTATTTTTAGTGTACCTTTTGTATGTTTAGATACACAAATACTTCTCATTGTGTTACAATTCCCCACAGTGTTCAGTACAGTAACACGCTACACAGCTTTATAGCATAGGAGCAATAGGCAACACCATGTGGCCTAGGTGTATAGTGGGCTATACCGTCTAGGTTCCTGTCAAACCACTCTGTGATGCTGGCACAAGAATGAAATTGCCTAATGACACATTGTTAAGTGACACATGACCATATACAGTGATGAATTTAGGAGTAACTCACTCTGAAATGTTTCAGAAAAAAATTATGTGCAGAGAGAAAGAATAATAAATAAAGCAAACATGGAAATGTTAATAATTGGAGAATCTGAGCAAAAGGTATATAGGAAGGCTTTGTACTATTCTTGAAACCTTCTTTATTTCAAAGAATTAAAAACTATTATAACCCATCAAAAAAAGAAAGTGAGCCTGCACAGTTGTGTGGTGTTTTATTTGTTTTTTGGTTTTTTGTTGTTTTTTTGTTTTTGCTGTTGCACAAGTGCAAGCACAGAATAGACAGAGTTGTATTTATTTGTGGTTGATTTTTACCAGGTGAGTAAGCTATGGCACAAGAGAAGCAAGGGAGATGAGTATGTATTCAGGTGTGTGACAGTAATCATTGCATCTGAAATCCAAGCCAGGTAAGAAGCAAAATAAGGTTATAGGAGTATGAAGGACAATGAAAAGTGTTAGGATCAAAGGTTTGTAAATCTAGTTGGGGTTGAAGTGTTGCTGGTAATAAACAGAGGTGATGAGTTAGAAAGATAGAAATGGTGCTTGAAAGTGAGATTATGGACAAGCTGTAGCTGTAATGACAAGTTCTGTGATGTGAGCCTGAGAGTGAATGGCTGACTGGAGTGGTGGTTAAGATTGTTGGGGGAGAGGCCAAGGAACTAAGAAGCCGGGATTGAAGGTGTAATCTTGGTGGCTATCGAAATCACCAAATATAAAAAGAGTAGTGTATCTGAGGCTGGGACGACCTAAGCGGGGAGAAAAAGAGTAATGTAGAAGAAAGTGACCTTGAGCGAGGAGTAAAAATCTTCAATATTAAAAAAGAGGAACATGAATTATGAGTTGGCAGACACCTGTAATAAAGAAAGGAAGTTGGTGGCATAATTTTCCGACGTGAAATTCAAAGCTAGGGTGTTAGCGAAGAGTGAAGAAGAGTCTGGAAGTAACAGTGAGAAGAAAGGAAGGCAATCACTTTTTCTCTGGACCCACTGGTGCACCAGTTACTGTGCCTGCATGACAAATCACCCAAAACAACAATAATCATTCATTATTTTTCATGGATTCTGTGGGCCAGGAATTTGGAGCAGCCCAACTGGGGGGTCCTGGATCACAGTCTGTCATGCGGTGGCCCTCGGTAGTCATGTAGGGCTCCAGTCATCAGAGGGCCTGACTGAGGCTGGGGGATCCACTTTCAAAGTGTCTTACTTACGTGGCTGGCTACCTGGTGCTGCTGGCTGTTGGTTTGGGGGCTCGATTCCTCTCCACCCGGGCTTCCCCACAGGGCTGCTTGAGTCCTCATGGCGTGGCAGTGGCTTTCCTCAGAACATGTGATCCAAGACACCAAGGTGAAAGCTACAATGCCTTTTATGACCTAACCTTGGAAGTTACACACTGTCACTCACCCTGCATTCTATTGGGGTCAGACAGCTCTGACCCACGGAGGGAGGTGACTACACAGGGTGTGAATCCCAGGAGCCCAGGACCAAAGGGGACTTCTAAGAGTAAAGCTACCATGAGTGATATGATGGCATGGGAGAGAACACAGCCACCACTTGAGAGAGCTGCAGGGAAAGCAGTGTCCTCAGGGGGAAGCCAGGTTTCAGTTACGCAAGGTGAAGAGAGACTTTAGAGAATTTTCAGAGAAAACACAGAGAACTTGAGATATAGGGGCTTTTGCTAATATCTGATCTTGAACTCCACAGCACACCAAGGAAGGAGTCTGGGAGTTGGGGACAGGTGGTGGTGATGCTAGTAGTGCTGAGGAAATACACCATCAGGAACATGCGCAGTCCCAGGGCTGCCTCTTTATTCCATCCCAAGGAGCCCAGAGGCCAGGCTAGGGACGCGTGTCACTTTTTGCCCTTTCACAAAATAAAATTTTCCTGAAGTATAGCTCTCTAATTTGCATTTCATTATTAGAAACAGTTTGAAGGACTTTGTAAACTTCATTCTTTCAAATTTTTTTTCATGTTCAATACGACTGGTTTTAGTACAGATCCTTAAAAAATGTCACTATTAGTTTTTATCACTTCTTTTCAGTCCTGCTAACCCATAAATAGTGAGTTAATATATCTGCACATATGCATTCAATTTTGTCCCTTCCTGAAATCTACCCAAACTACAGTAAGAGGAGTGTGGACAGACAGGGAGAACGGAAGAGGAGGCAGGAGGTTTTGAGCTTTTACAAAAAAGAAACTTTTGTAAGCTGGAAAGCAGTAGAGCAAGTGGCAACTGATTTATAAAACTGAGAAAAACAAGACCCAAACTGACCTTGGGGAAAACTGAGGACCAACCTGATTTACACCACAGAGTCCTCAAAAAGCATGGGAATTGATCGCGCCAAAATACGTCTGGAACTGGTGATAAATGAGGCAGGGAGGGGAGGGAAGCAGAATAGCAGCTAAAATAGGAGGACTCGGGTCAGAGCGGTGTGAGAAGCGGCTGGATCCCTAGATCCTCTCCTCCCCTCCAGGCTGCTGGCAACTGGATAATTTTCATAGGTACAATGCCTTGTGCTGGAGAAACTGCTCACTGCGAAACCAATAAAGACAAAATGTGGGATATGAAAACCAGGAAATGGAACCAGGAGAGAGACGAAGGCAATCCCAAGAGGGCACTGAAGGTAGATCCCAGAATGGCAGCTGCAGACCAGGTATAGAAGGCAACCAGTTCAGACGGAGCAGCACACCCGGAGAGGTAAACCGACTGAGTGCTGGCATCTCCAAGATCCCTGTTGTCCTTTATCTTCCTTTTAGCTGAGGACAGAATCCCCCCACGAGCCGTGCTCAGATTCCTTTCCGTACTTAGCTCGTGAAGTTCCTATTTTCCCTCCGTGCTCTGCTGCTTCACCCCGCAGATTTCTGCGTTGACTTACTCCTGAGACCTGGAGGTAGCCATGGCGGAGTAAGAAGCAGAAAACACAGAGCAGTCCACTCTCTCTTCTCCTGTTTTTGCCAAATGTCCAGTATTTAGTCCAGGTGCTCAAATTACCGTGAGTCCGACGCTTTCCAGGAATCCCTAAGGTCTTGCCCACTGACTTCCCTAAAAGAGAAATTCTCAGGGAACCTGAGGCCAGATCATGACCCATTGACTCTAATCATTTTATTTCCTCCTGAAAGCGTTTGTTTGATAATGGCAGCACTGTCCTTTTGCTTACACAGGAAGATTGGTCCATGCTACTCAGTTTTGTTCTCCTTTTTTTTAACTAAGGAATCTATTATTTGGGGATATATGGGCGATATATTCATAAATTAAAACAAGGCGCTGATTAACACAAAGTCAGAGTAATGCTTATCTTTGGGGGGAGAAAGATGAACGCAACTGGGGACGGACACACAGAGGGCTTCTACGTTACTCCAATATTTTATTTCTTAACTGAGTGATGGGCACATATACATTTATGTTATTTTTTTAAATTGTTCATGTAAATTCCATATATTTAATATTTTTCTGTATGCATGATACATACCACAATATTTTTAAGTAAATAAACAAAAGTAATTATGTTGTTATTTAAATATTACTTATTAAGTATTGGACTGACAGATTTTTGTTTTGATTTGAATAGTTTTTGTAAGGTGAAAGTGGCTGGAATACATTTATAACTTTATAGGGAAGACCCAAAAGAGAAAAAGAATTTTAAGATAAGTTAGAGAAAGGGATACGGTTTCCTAGGTCAGTAGGGTGAAATGCACTGGACAGTACAAACTTTATGACTGGTAAAATAAGGATGTGTGTGAAGCAGAAGTTAGTATTGGGGTAAAAAGAAAAAGTACAAGCCGATAGAGTTCGTAGGTCATTTGCTGAGGGTGTTGAGTTTCTAGATTCACATTTTATTAAACTGTAAATTATTTAAATCCACCTTGAGCCAATTTCTGAAATAAGATGCCTTATATTATCTAATGTAGCACTATAACCTATGGTGTTAAATAAATAAACATACTGAATTCGACCTACAATCTCTCTCATCCCTCTCCTATGTCTTTGCCTCAATGATATCTATCCACCTCTCAGAGATTTTAGCATTGCTATCTTAAGTAGAAATGCTTTACCTTTACAAATATGTAAGCAAATGTTTTCCAATAGATTAATGATAGTGTAATTAAATTCAGAGATCACCAAACATGTTGAGACAATGTTTTCCTTTATATAGTACTCTTTCTGAAAATTAGACATTTTTAGAAACTACATTATCTATTTCATTTAATCTAACAGGCCACAGGAGTATTATTTAATAAAAATCGCTAGTGAGATCATTAGCAATTTAGCAGTTACAATTCATGGGCAAGTGTTAATTCTGCCTACTAAAAATAAGAATAGAAATTGTGTTCATTGTGATTTGAAACTCATGCTAAAAACATGTAAAGCGTAAAATGTGTAATGTTTTTTGAGTAGCTATGTTTGTTGGAAATGTATTAGAAGAGAATACAAATATCAATGAGTGTCTTACCTTGGATCACACAATAGTGTATTTAAAGATGTGTACAACCCCTGGGAAACAGCATCTACATGTGATTTGGATTCTAGAACAGAAGAAAGATATTGAAGAAAAAAATGTGGACTTGAATTCTCAATTTTCTCAAAGCGAAGGCTGCACAACCGTTCTATAGCATGAGACAAAAATGATAAAAATGGGCAGGTGTCTTAATGAAGAAATACTATTAATACATTTGAGATACATCACTTGAGGCTCTTCTTTTAGTGAGAATTTCTCAGAACAAGATGCTCCTCTGACCATATTCAACATGACTGGAAAAATCATAGCAGTTATTTTTGCTCAGTGAGAATTTCTGTGGAAGAGGAAATGAAATGTCTTCAGTTCAGTTCCATGGAAGCCTGAGAAAGAGATTCCTGAGAAAGTGGCTTCTTGAGAGGGTGCTGCTCAGGTGACACTAGCGAGGGAGTGAGGGAAGCGGGAAAGGGAGAGTGGAAGACACCAGCGTGGGTGCCCCTGGGGAGCTCTGGCGCGTGAATGTCATCACAGACTTGTGTCACCTTGAGGAAAGAGGACTGGTCTTTGATACCCTCATGTTGGCTTGCATCCAGTTGGGTGGGTGGGTGGGGGAACAGAGGGCTCGAGCTTCCAGGCATCGCCAGCTGTGGCAGCTCCTGCTGGTTGCAGGCAAGTTTCAGTCCAAATGCACTGCTGCGAGTTCTTAGCAGCCAACGCTCCATCAGAGAACAGGTGAACTGGCCTAATAAATGGGATATGGCATAATATAATACGGATATAATACAGGTAATATTTTTAACACCTCACCATTTACTTTAGTTGCACATTTTGACTCAAGAACATTTTTTCTAAAAGCCATTAATATATTAAAAATAAAATTGGATTCTAATCTTTAAATACCTTTTTATTTAGCATCTGGAGTCATTGATAGTTAATAGTTTTAAAAAGCAAAATGAAAAGATTAAATTACTTTTCATAAAAGTTACTAAAGTCTTCAATTTAAGTAAAGCATATAGTTGGATGGTTGAGAGGAACTGTTTTAAGTAAAACAGTGGATTTAAAGCCTGACTCCAGTGCCCACTAGCTGTTTGATATGTGCAAGCTACTTCTGTGTGCCTCATCTGCTAAATTTGGAAAAAAGGGGAATAGTAATATTAACCCCTTCTAGTGTTACTGTGGGGATTAAAGAATAGATGATAGAGTTCATTTCTACATCTGATAATAGGTTGGGCCACATATTTGGACCACACTTCCTACTAAAAATGCTTTATAAAATATTTTTCAAAAATCTTCTGTAAAGCATCAAAAAACTGACAGGACAGAATTGCCAGGCCAATATCTAAGGAACCCAGAAACATGATTGAAGTAATGAAGCTGCTTTTGCCCTGAATCTGACCAAACCCTGAGGTTTAGTTTTCAAGGCCTGGTGAGGAGATAGAAGTCAAAGCCTCCATGTGGAGAGTCTGATGGGAAACCACCAACCCATAAAGCTGGGAGCGAACGCAAAGAGAGCCCATCCCATGACCTCACTCCCAAGGGATTAGGTGAGTTTGGAAGCACATACCTAAACGTTTGTAATTGTAAACCTGCCCTTATGCTGATTTGCAGACCATATTCATAGAAATGAATAGGTGATCCAAAGAATCCTCAAGCTGTAAATTTAGGTTAATGTCATCCTAGAAGTCCTTTTCTATAGAATTCCAGTTAATAAATATAGAAGGAATGATAAAATTAGATATAATAAATATGCAATGATGGACTTGTGCGCTCCAATACAGTAACCACTATCCACATGTTGCTATTTAAATTTAAGTTTATTAAAATTAAATAAAATTAAAATTTGGCTCCTCAGTCATACTACCACATTTCCAGTGCTCAGTTGGCTACCATATCGACAGCACAGACTGAAAACATTTCCATCACTGCAGAAAGTTCTGCTGTGCAGCCCTGGTCACGGAAATGATCAATGGTTGCAAAAACCATTATGTGGAACATGAGGATGTTAAAATGGATGCATTTGGCAACATCTAAACAGATGATCAACCTTAATGAGCACACACATACACGCATGCAAACACACATGATTTTTTAAAACACGTAATCATCATAGGACTTGCATACATAATCTAAACTACAGATCAACAAGAAAAAGCAAGATGGCCGGGCGCAGTGGCTCACGCCTGTAATCCTAGCACTCTGGGAGGCTGAGGCAGGTGGATCGCTCAAGGTCAGGAGTTTGAGATCGGCCTGAGCAAGAGTGAGACCCGGTCTCTACTAAAAAAAATAGAAAGAAATGATCTGGACAATTAAAAATATATATATATAGAAAAAATTAGCCGGGCATGGTGGCACATGCCTGTAGTCCCAGCTACTCGGGAGGCTGAGGCAGTAG
>CAUYSK010000824.1:0-21961 GCA_963575035.1 Avahi laniger
GCTTTGAATTACTGTCTAGTGTTCTTTCATTTCACCTTTCAGAACTCCCTTAAGCAGTTCTTTTTTTTTTTTTTTTTTTTGAGACAGAGTCTCGCTTTTTTGCCGGGGCTAGAGTGAGTGCTGTGGCATCAGCCTAGCTCACAGCAACCTCAAACTCCTGGGCTCAAGCAATCCTTCTGCCTCTGCCTCCCAAGTAGCTGGGACTATAGGCATGCGCCACCATGCCTGGCTAATTTTTTCTATATACATATATTTTTAGTTGTCCAGATCATTTCTTTCTATTTTTTAGTAGAGACGGGGTCTTGCTCTTGCTCAGGCTGGTCTCCAACTCCTGACCTTTGAGCAATCCACCCACCTTGGCCTCCCAGAGTGCTAGGATTACAGGCGTAAGCCACTGCGCCCAGCCCCTTAAGCAGTTCTTGTAAGGTAGGTCTAGTGGTAATGAACTTCCTTAGCTTTTGTTTAAATGAGAACATCTTAACTTCTCTTCAATTTTGGAGGACAGTTCTGCTAGATATAAGATTTTTGGTTGACAGTTATTTTTTCTTTTAGCACTTTGAATATATCAATTCACTGTCTTCTGGTCTCCAAAGCTGCAGATTAGAAATCTGTTGACCAACTTATTGAGGACGTCTTATATGTGATGAGTCACTTCTCTGTCTTTGGCTTTCAAAAGTTTGATTATAATGTGTCTTGGTGTGGTTGTTTCTGAGCTCATTTTACTTGGAGTTTGTTGATCCGTCCAATGCTGACAGCGAGGCACTGAAGTCCCCACCTATTAATGTATTGGAGTCTGTCTCTCTCTTTAGATATCATAATATTTGCTTTATATATATGGATGCTCCAGTGTTGGGTACATATATGTTTAGAATTGTTATATCATCTTGGTGAATTGATTCCTTTATCATTATATAATAACCTTCTTTGTCTTTTTTACAGTTTTTAACTTAAAGTCAGTTTTATCTGATATAAATATGACTACTGCTAGCTTTTGGTTTACATTTGCATGGAATAACTTTTTCCTTCCCTTCACTTTCAGTCTGTAATGTCTTTGCAGCTGAAGTGAGTTTCCTGCAGGTAGCATATAGTTGGGTCATTTAAAAAAATCCATTCAGCCAGTCTGTATCTTTTAACTGGAATATAATCTGTTTACATTCAAGGTTATTATTGATAGATAATGACTTACTCCTGTTACCTTGTTAATTGTTTTGTGGTTGTTTTGTATATTCTTTGTTTCTTCCTTCCTCTCTTATTGTTTATCATTGTAGTTTGGTGGTTTTCTGTAGTGGTAAGGTTTGATTCTTTTCTCTTTCTCCTTTGTGTATCTGCTGTATCAGTGAGTTTTACATTTTTGCATGTTTTCATGATAGTGACTATTGTCTTTTCATTTTTGGATATAGATAGAACTCTCCTGAGCATTTCTTGTAAGGCCAGTCTAGTGGTGATGAATTCTCTCAGTAATTGCTTACCTGGGACTACTTCTCTCTCATTTCTGAAGGATATCTTTGCTGGGTATAGTATTCTTAGCTGACAATTCTTTTTTTTCTTTCAGTATTTTGAATATATCATCACATTCTCTTCTAACCTGTAAGGTTTCTGTGGAGAAATCTGCTGTTAGGCTAATGGGGATTTCTTGTATGTGACTTAATACTTTTTTCTTGCTGTTTTTAGAATTCTCTTTTTGACTTTTGACGATTAACTATAATGTGCCTTGAGGAGGACCTTTTTGGGTTAAATCTATTTGGGGACCATTGAGCTTTCAGGATCTAGATGCCCATATCTCTCCCTAGACTTGGGAAGTTTTCAGCTATTATGCATTAAATAGGTTTCTATGCCTTTTACTTTCTCTTCTCTTTCTGTAACTTCCAAAATATTAACATTTGTTCGCTTAATGATGTCCCATAAGTCTTGTAGGCCTTCTTTCCTCTTTTTTATTTTTTTCTCTGGGTAATTTATTTTTTATTTTAATTTTATATTTAATTTTATATTCTATGTTATTATTTTATTAATCACTCTACTGTGGTTTGGAATTGGGCAATTTCAAATGACCTATCTTCAAGTTCAGAGAGTCTTTCTTTTGCTTGATCAAGTCTGGTGTTGAAGCTCTCAGTTATGTTTTTTAAATTTTACTCATTGTATTCATTCATTGAATTCAGCTGCAGGATTCCTGTTCAGTTTTTATCAGTTTAATTTTTCATTCATATTGTTCCTGATTTTGTTGAATTATATGTATTTTTTTGTATCTTGCTGAATTTCCTTAAGATCACTAGTTGAATTCCTTTTTCAGCAATTCATTGATTTCCTTTTCATTGGGGTCTGTTTACTAGAGAGTTCTTATGCTTCCTTTGGTGGTGTCAAGTTTCCTTGCTTTTTCATGTTCCTTGTGTCTGTGCATTTATCTGGTGGACCAATCACCTCTTCCTGACTATACAGAGTGGGTTTCAAAGAGGAGATTTTTACTGGCAGTTGGGTTTTAGTGTGGTTTTTGAAGGGTATGGTGACTGTTTCCCAATATAGGCAATGGTATAGTATCCACATAGCTTCTTCAACTGCATTCAATGTCAGTAGTAAATGGGCACCTCAGTGGCCTAGGCTGTGGAAGTTTGTGGCAGCAGTGACATAGGTTGTTAATGTCTTCAGTGTCAAGGGCTTTTGAGATCCTCCTGTTCTCATTTTCCCCACAATAAGGAGACTTAGCCAAGGGGATCCCTTTTGGTATCAGATCTGACATCGGCTACAAGCAGTTGCAGTGGCTCTGGATTCTAGGGGCAGGCGCT
This sequence comes from Avahi laniger, assembly GCA_963575035.1. Classification (NCBI taxonomy): domain Eukaryota; kingdom Metazoa; phylum Chordata; class Mammalia; order Primates; family Indriidae; genus Avahi; species Avahi laniger. The sequence continues at coordinate 2,778 of CAUYSK010000824.1, forward strand.
TGGAGTGGCTATGGGGCTGGGATCCTAGGCTCAGGGTCTCACAAACTTGTGGCACCTGGTTCTTGAGGTACAAGTTTGCTCTGTGTGGGAGGGTTATATGTTGGTTGCCCACAGAGCCAGGACCTGTGACTCTGAGGTGCCCACTGGTAGCTCAGACCCAGGGGGTCAGGATGTAGCTGTGATTCCATCCCTGGGGTTAGGGCATAGCACTGGTCTGACTCAGGGAAGAAAGGGTACTCTGGAGGTCTGGACCTGAAGAGCAGCGTACACTTGTAATTTGGTATCCTGAGTCAACAGGGCTTAGTGGCAACTGAGATCCCAGGGAATGAAAAATCAAGTAATAGTGACTACAGACCATGGGATAGGGGGGCTCAGCAATATCCCAGACTGTAAGGCCATGTGCAGTGACAGCAAGTACTCCAGAATGGTGAAGCACAGCTTTAGTTTAGGCCAGGGGAGGGGGGAGAAGGAGCAGCAGAGTGATGACTTCACTCCCCAGGGAGAGGAGTATTTCAGCAGCTCAGACTTTAGGACACTAGTCCAGCTACAGGGAAGGAGGGTACTAGAGATTTTTGGCCTGTAGACCATGATGTCTCAGGTCAGCCACTGATCTGCTTCCCTGGGACTTGGGGTACTATGTCAACTCAGCCCTGGAATGTACAGCTGCTCGGCTTGGCCAGGGCTCTGATTTCCTAAGGGGCAATGTGCTCCTTTAGCTCAGACCTGGGAGAAGGCATGACTGTTTTGGGTTGGTCCAGGCATTGTTTCCCTAGAATACAGGGTGCCACTTCATCTTAGGCACTGGGGTGCATGATTGCTTTAGGTGGCCAAGGTGCTGTTTTCCCAGGAGACAGGGTACTGCTACAGTTCTAACCCAGGGGCAGGGAGGTTGGTAGGTGGAATGGCTCCACTTCTGACTGACTGTACAAGGAAGGGTGTAATAGCTGCTCATAGCTCAGTTTTGGGATGTGAGGCGGTTTGGCGGTGGCTTAGCCTTAGGGATGAAGGGGAGCTGTGGCTACAAGATCTGGAAGCAAGAAACACTCTGCCAATAGTTCCAATTCCAAGATGGCATAGCACAGTAGCAGAGTGCCCAGAGTGGGTGGGGGACAGTGTTCACTCTTCTCTGGGAGGATCACAGTTATGTAGACTCCAGGTAGCTCCCTCAGCTGGGCTTAGCGTCTGTGAGGACTGCAGGGGACCCCAGCAGTGAGATCAGTAGGTGTCCAAGGTGTTGATAGGGGTTGCTGGGATCCTCCTGCTTACCTCCTCACCATAGGGAGGAAGTTACTCCTGGTTCCCAGCTGATCCTGGTGAGGGCACAGGGTGGGGGAGACTTCGTGGTTCCTTCTGTTCTTTAGGTGGCCATCTCACATTTTCTCTGCTCACAGAGTTTTTGTTACTCCTCTGATGCACTCTGGCACTCTCTGTTATTTTTGTTAAAATGTAGTTGTTGGCCGGACGTGGTGGCTCACGCCTGTAATCCTAGCACTCTGGGAGGCCAAGGCGGGCGGATCGTTTCAGCTCAGGAGTTCGAGACCAGCCTGAGCAAGAGAGAGACCTCGTCTCTACTAAAGATAGAAAAAAACTAGCTGGACAATTAAAAAATATATATAGAAAAAATTAGCCAGGCATGGTGGCGCATGCCTGTAGTCCCAGCTACTCGGGAGGCTGAGGCAGGATTGCTTGAGCCCAGGAGTTTGAGGTTGTTGTGAGCTAGCCTGACGCCACGTCACTCTAGCCCGGGCAACAGAGCCAGACTCAGTCTCAAAAAAAAAAAAAAAATTACAGTTGTTATTAGTTGTTTTGGCTGTCTTGTGAGAGAGGCAAGCACTAGTGGCTTCTAGTTCGCTATCTTGCTGACATCACTCTCCCAGGCTATGTTGTTTTTGGTTTTTTTTTATTGTTCTAGGCTGTCTCTGTGCCATAGATCATCCAGAGGTATAAACTTAAAGTCTTTTCTGAGCCTTTCCCTGGGTATATGTGGCTGCTTTCTAATTTTCCCCATATATGCAGTTGTTTTTCAACGTACTAGTCTTCAATGTTTGGCTTCCAAAAGTGAAAAAAGAGGAACATGAAGTGGGGGAGGGCATTTGACAATGGGGGAAGGTAAGAAAACAATGACTGCCCACACTTCTTGTCTGCACACTTTTGTGATCAGAAGCAGCAGTCAGAGCTCAGATACCTGATATTTGGATGATGGGTTTCTTTTTGCCCCCCTGGCTCCTGTGTGTGCAGGTTGCTCCAGTAGCATGTGCACAGCTGCCAGGCAAGGGCTGGGATGTGGGAAATGGGTAGCTGCTACTGTGTTAAAAGCTGAAATTAACCAAAATTAACTGCAATTTACCATCTAAATCTACCCTCTGAAGTTACAAGCCTTCAGTGTACTCCAGAGTTTCAAAATAGTTACATCAGACAGATTCTGCCAATGCAATTGTTATCTAGGTGGGGAGACAGATTCCTCATGCTTTCTCCTCTGCCATCTTTTCAGAATCCTCAAAAGACGTATTTTTAAAAACTGCTTCTTTGTGTTAAACATAAATCTCCAATCAGATTGCAAGTTCCTCAAGGGCAGAGTCTGCATAACTTCATACTTAATTTGCATTTTTCAGAGTACTCAGCATAATGGTAAGTTCATAGGAACTTCTTAAATATCGCAAAGGACCAATCTATCATTTTGCTAAGCTATAATTTTTTAAAGGCCAGCTTTTAAATTTATTTCTGGTTCCTACAATATTTCTAGCTTTTACTTCTGCCTTATGGCAATCATGTTACCTCCTTGCAGACTTTTTCTACCACGGGGGTCCTTGTACAGAACTTTCTTAATTGGGACTGCTTCCTCTACTGTCCACTTAAATATTATAATATGGGGTCAAAAGGGGAGACATCAGAGAAAATTCTTGCTGAAAAAAAAATTTTAATTTAAGGAGTTCTCACCACCCTCAATTTTCTGATTCACACTCAGATTCTCTGAAACTTCATTCCTGAACAGAATACATCCCCTTATCCCACTCTTCTTGATTCCTGTTCTATTTGTTGGAATTTATAGATTCTACGCAGCCAAAGGGCAGCAATTGAGTTTATAGGGGTTAACAAAAGATCTGATGGCATTTGTAGAATTTATAGTATCCTGTCCAGAATAGTCTAATTCTGGTAATTCTGAGCCTTGAGACAGGAACAGACAATCTGATGGGGTAGAGCTGGGAATTTCCTTAGGGAAAAACATTTCCTTTACTGCTAAGGGAAGGAAGGAAGGAGACCCTGGAGTTAGAGGCATCTTGGCATTTGGGAGACCAACAAATAACTGACTGATAAATGGATGGGGACTTGGAAATAAAGTTATTTAACAGGATTTTAGCTTTCACAGATTTCATTCTATTAGTATTAGCAATCTCCTTTTAATAATAGTTTATTTCACCCTTTTAGCATGTAAAAGGTATAAATGGGAATTTAATCATATATATGTGTATGTGTATACATGTATATATTTATATTTTAGTTGTTTCAACATTTCGCTTTGATGACCAGAATGGTTTACTATCTTTTAAAATCCAAACACACACATCCATTCAAATACAAATAAAATATATATTTCAGATAGTTTTCTTAGTCTAGGGTCCCAGAATTGCATTTACTAGGTTAAAAAGTATGAATATTTTTATAACTGCCAAAAAACAGAACAATATTACGACTTCAAGTTTGAGATAACATTTCATTTAGTCTTGAATATTATTTCTTTGGGGAAAAAGTAGATTAGCTCATTGAAAGATACTGATAATTAGGCACTTAATATATAGGTGGATAATCAGGAATTTAAATTATTTGGCCTTTAGGAAAACAGTCTAGCCTGGTGAAGCCCCAGGGCTATTAGTCCAGACTCTCAGGGTTTGATTTCCCACTCAGCCACTGGCTAGCTGTATGGCCTTAGGCAAATTACTTAATCGCTCAGTGCCTCGGTTTCCCCATTTGTAAAATGATAATAGAATCTACACAGTTGTGAAAGCTATTTGAGTTTATACCTTTAAAACACTTTGATTAGTGCCTGCCACGTAGCTAAGAGCTCGGTAAATGCTAAATGCCTATAAATTATATTTTAGCAGCTCTCCTCTAACCTAATTTAAAATTAATTTCTTAATGCACTTCCTCCTGGAATATCAATTTTTTCCCTTTTTTTTTTGAGACAGAGTCTCACTGTGTTGCCCAGGCTAGAGTGCCATGGCGTCATCCTAGCTCACAGCAACCTCAAACTCCTGGGCTCAAGCGATCCTACTGCCTCAGCCTCCCCGAGTAGCTGGGACTACAGGCATGCGCCACCATGCCAGGCTAATTTTTTCTATATATTTTCAGTTGTCCAATTAATTTCTTTCTAATTTTAGTAGAGACGGGGTCTCACTCTTGCTCAGGCTGGTTTCGAACTCCTGAGCTCAAACAATCGGCCCGCCTGGGCCTCCCAGAGAGCTAGGATTACAGGCGTGAGCCACCGCGCCTGGCCCTGGAATATCAATTTTACACGAAAATTCTGGGGAAATTCTTTACATCAAAGCAAACATGAGTTTAATGCAAATTTTTCATTACAAAAGACTTCAAAGAAATCACTGTCAGTTGCAGCAGGACCCTAGTATCCACAGACTACATACTATGTTTGTGGAAAACTTTGAGAAATAGAATATCATGTACCACATAACACATAACTCATTTTCTAAGCAAACAGTTAAGTATTTTGAACAAATTAGCAGCCTCGAAGACTTCCTGCACTGCCGTGCTGAGATGCTAGCCCTCTTTGTCTTCGGGTACATACACCTCCTCACTACAAAAGTACCTCTCACTCTTTCTACCTTATTATAGTTGCCATTCCCTATGCATGCAGGCTGAGCATTAAGAATTGCAGCAAACTAGGCTGGTGGCTCCCTGTCTTCGTATTTTTCCTTTATTATTATTTTTTATTAGACCGTAAGAATCCTAAGAGCAGAGAAATTCTTGCAACACTTACCTCATTCCCACGTGGAACTAGGCAACTGTTTACTAAATTGAGGAAATGCGTTTCAGGAACTGCCTTGTTTGTTATCAAACAGGTGAGCCGAGCTGCTAAATTTTTTTGCAGAAATCAGCAAACTCAAGACCCAAGGTTCTCTCATAGCTTGCCGGAGGTGGGAGCCCGGGGCGTGGCCCGAGGACTCTTGGCTGGGAGAATGTCCCCAGCCCGGGGACGGGTACACTGGCTCCCACGCAAGTGGCGTGGAGGGATTCTAAACGCCACTTTCTCCTGCTTGATTTTCGAGCCCAAGTCGGTTTTAAGCAAAGCGCCGCAGCTACAGATCTCAAACCCGCACGGCACAGAGGGCCGGAGGTGTCCCAAAGAGGACTTCTGTCCTCCTCCCCGCCACCTCCTAGCTGTCTAGGCTTCCGAAGCCGCGCCGCAGCCCTTGCCCGCGTGTCTCACCTGCGGCTGCGGGCAACACCCATGGCGTCCCGGCGACCAGCACCAGGGCTGTCGCGCCCAGGAGGGCGAGCATCGTCCGCGAGCCGCCGCGGGCCCCGCCAGTCACATCCTCAGACACTTCTTGCGGCGCAGCGGGACCGTGAGGCACCTCGGCGCTGCCGCGCACGCGCACACCTTCCGCGCACGCGCCGTGCATGCCGTGCACGCGCCTTGGGGATCGGCACTCCGCCCTGCCTCCTCCTAGCGCCCCCTCCTTCCGGCTAGTGACTGCGCGACCGCGGCCCGCTCCTCCTTTCTGGAAGACGGCGGCCAGCAGCGGGTCTTGATGCGGGCGGGACGCGGCGCGGTGCCAGGGTGCCCCACCGCTTCCCGTCCTTCGCCGGGGCCGTGGTTGGGCAGCTTCGGGCCTCGCCCTTTCCCGCCCCGGTTGCCTGCTGACCCAGGCGCCGCAGAACACGGCGTTGGGAATCCCCAGCGCCCCGAGGCCGAAGGAGCCTGAAACAGGGAAGCCGCGGAGCGAGCCAGACGGTTTCCTGTGTGAAGAGCGCTCGGTCGCCGGCGACCTGGCCCCTTGGCGAGAACCGCGACAGGCCTCTGGGCCTGAGGTGGGCTTCGGAACCGGACGTTTGTCAGTACACTATTTGAGCTCACCATTCAAATGGCTATTTAAATGTATCTAAGAGATTATATACCTTATGGAAATAGGCAAAATAAAGTTGAAAGGATGAGAGATGAAATAAGCCAATACTTCGTTGTTATGACGACTAAACTATTGTGAAAAAAATTCAAAATCAAAGCTGTTGGAACTTTATTTTGAGCCTGAAAGGAATGTGATTGTGGGACCTGAGTTACATAACATACAGCTGTAATCTCAGTAACATACAGCTGTAATCTCGGCAGCTTTAAGTGACCTTTCATTACACAATAGCCTTTTTTCCTTATATATGTTGTTTTGCAAAATGTAAAAAACTAAAGGATGCCAGAAAACGGGCCCCTTCCCTCTTAAGTGTTGATTCTCATAGATTAACTTCCCTCTTCTCTTATACAAAGACTTCACGGCCATCACATTGTCTAAGATGGAATGTTAAGCATACCTTTTCTGAAAAACAAAACAAAGCACACAGTAATCAAATTGATGTAACTCATAAGCTAGCCTTGTATGGAAAACATAATCCTGCTAAACTTCTTTGTTTCTGATTATGTAAGTAAGACCTTAACTTTTCAGCTTTGAAGCACTGACCCTATTTCTTTGGAGTCTGTTTGATGGCCATGCTCAGCTTTGTACTTGCACAAATTCTTTTTATTTCTTTTTTTTTTTTTTGAGACAGAGTCTCACTTTGTTGCCCAGGCTAGAGTGAGTGCCATGGTGTCAGCCTAGCTCACAGCAACCTCAGACTTCTGGGCTCAAGCGATCCTTCTGCCTCAGCCTCCCGAGTAGCTGGGACCACAGGCATGCACCACCATGCCCAGCTAATTTTTTCTATATATATATTTTTAGTTGTCCAGATCATTTCTTTCTATTTTTAGTAGAGACGGGATCTCGCTCTTGCTTAGGCTGGTCTCCAACTCTGGACCTTGAGCGATCCACCTGCCTCGGCTTCCCAGAGTGCTAGGATTACAGGGGTGAGCCACCCACCGGCCTAAGATGTCTGTTTTTAATTGATAATAGGAGAACAGCCACACCCGTTGCCAACTGGTAACTAAGTATCTCCCAAACAGACACTGGGCCCACTGGCTAAGTGTGTGAGTTCTGAAGTTGACTTGACCTGAATTAGTATCTCAGCTCCATCACTGTAGGACCTTGGGCACATTATTTAATCTTGTTTCTTTATAGGGACCAAACAATATGTCACAGTGGTGTGATGCATAAATTAATTAATAATGTAAAGAGCTTAGTCAGTCTAGTATCTGGCACATGGTGCTCAATAAATGCTGGCTATTTTCTTCCTGAGCATTGTGGTTATTGTTTTTTCTACTTCAGAAGGACTCAGGGGGGAGGTATAGTTTAGTCAGAGAAAACCAAAGGATCACATAATCCCAGTGATCAAAACTTCATAGTCTCCAGCCTCCACTGAGCTGAAATTAAAAATTTTCTGCACTCGCCTCAAATCTCTACCCCACCACTTCTCATTTTCAACAGATGTTCTTCCACCAAAATCCTACTTTCTTGGAAAATATAAGCAATCAACAGGTCAGGTCTCAGCTTTCTACCACCAAAACCTCTAACTCACCTGCACTTGCCTCTATACTTTCTTTCCTTCTGTTATTGGGAAGACATCTTTGAGTTGAATGATAATCTCTATCTGGTTATGTAAGCAACCCCTGGCTGGATTTCCGTTGATTATTTTCCCCTCTCTCTTGACTTCATCTTCTCCCTTTGGTTTCTTCTCCTCAACAGTTAAACATTCTCAAGTCTCCCAACTTAAAAAGGCATATCCTCAATTCCCTCCAGAAGCTATGCTTTCTGTTATTACTCACCACCAAATTCAGTGACATTTGTCCACAGCTATCTTTGTTTTCTCACTTCCCATTTATTCCTAAGCCCACTAAGTCTGGCTTTCTGTCCCTGTCATTGAGCTTACTCCGTTCTCACCAAGATCATCAGCTAATTTCTAGTAGTCAGACCTACTAGACTCTTTATACCCTTTATCTTAACTTGGCTTCCAATAGCATTTGGTTTCTGTCATTCCCTGTGCCCTTTCTTTCAGGGTCTCACGATTCTATACTCAATTACGGTTCTGTCTGTCTCTCTGGCCAATTCCCCCCAGTCTCCAGTGCCTGTGACTTAAATGATGGTGTCTGTTATTGTTTTGTCACGGCTCCCCTTCTCTTCTTGTTTTAAGTGATCTCCTCTAGTGGCCTCTTCCCCTCCTATGAGTTTGTTGACTGTCATTTATCCTGATGGCTCCCAAACTTGTCTTCAACCTAGATTTCTCTCCTTATCTCCAGGTTTTAAATCCACTAACACTGTGGTCCCAAGCCCCTGGGCCACGGACCGGTATCAGTCCGTGGCCTGTTAGGAACCGGGCCACACAGCAGGAGGTGAGAAGCAGATCAGCAAGCAAAGCTTCATTCATCTGTATTTACAGCTGCTCCCCATCAATCACATCACCACATAAGCTCCGCCTCCTGTCAGATCAGCAGCGGCATTAGATTCTCATAGGAGTTCGAACCCTACTGTAAACTGCACATGCGAGGGTCTAGGTTGCACTCCTTATGAGAATCTAATGTCCGATGATCTGAGGTGGAGCTGAGGCAGCGATGCTAGTGCTGGGGAGTGGCTGCAAATACAAATTATCATTAATAGAATGGTCTGACTGCACAATAAATGTGATGTGCTTGAATCACCCTGAAACCATCCCTCTCTCCCCCCACCCCCGGTCAGTTGAAAAACTGTCTTCCATGAAACTGATCCCTGGTGCCAGAAGATTTGGAGACCGGGACTCTAACATACTGGAAATGGGAGGAGGGGCTTTTATTCTCCAGCTGTTCTGCTCCCCATCGGAGGAGTCTGGCTCCAGGCCAAAATCTTGTGCGGGATCTTGAGACTTGCTTTTGTCAGGTAGGACCAGAGAAGTATTTAATGTAGGGCCCAATTTGCCCCACTATTGAGGTAATATCCTCCTGAGTTCTCCTGACGCTCCGTCAATGATGTGGTTTTCCACTCTGGTGGGGGAAATATTTATGGCTCTGTATAAACCCTAGGGATTGATTCCTTTGCTTTTTTGGGGTAGTCCTTTCCCTGGCCTCAAGTTTCCTTACAACATATGCTCTGATTGGTATTTAGGGACTCCTTGCAGCTCTTTGGAGCTGTCTCTCTATTTGCAGCTCTCTCCAATCTGGTACTCTGCCCTATGAAATCTAGCCGCCTCTTGGACTTCTAGCTCTGTTTCCTCAACCCACAGGAATCTGGTTCCTCCTGTCTATGTTGAGGCCTGAAAATTCTCTCCAGAAAGTCAGCTTGGGCAATTATAGAGCTCATCTCATTTGTTTCTCTCCTCTCAGAGGCCACTGTCCTGAGCTGCTCTTTGTCTAATATCTAAAAAGGTATGTTTAAAATATTTTAGGCTTTTTTTTGGTTTATTGGTAGTTTAAGGCAAGCAAGTAAATCTGGTCCATGTTACTTCTTTATTATGACCAGAAGCAGAAGTCCCATCCTTGTACTATGTTTTAAATACTTCTTTCCCTCCATTTTATATTATGTGCGGGTCAAAAGTGTTTTTGTTTGTTTGTTTTTCTTTAGCTCAAAAAGCACTTAAAATAATTCTTGAGCATTATAATGATGTCCAATTTAGTAGTATAAGTTGTTTCTGGGCTGTAGGTAATAAAAGGTTATGAACCCACAATAGTAGGTTCTTCTGATTTCTCAGTGCAACTGCTGAGACCATAGAATTGTGAGCGTGAGTCATAATGAAACAGTGAAGAGCCGTGGGTACCCACTTGTTTCTTATCTAATTTAGATCATTTGTAAAAGCTTATTTGCTGCTTCAGGAATAAGCCAAAATAAAACACCACTCTAAGCAGGGATGAGTCATTGTTGCCAATCCTAGGACCTGGACCTTGCAGATGCTGACATCTGGCCTTGCATATATTGATATCACTGGTGATCCATCCATGACCCTTTGGACCTTCTTTATGTATCCATGTACATCAACCTATGTCTTCTAATGACAAGCACCTGCACTTTTGTTGGATGCAAGCCAGGAGTTCTTGGGAGCTAATGTTCCCTCGGGGACAGCCGTTAAGCAATGACTGAGGGATGCGGGCATAGAAATACCCCAGCTCCCTCCTCCCTTGGCCAGGATAATTCCGAGCTATGTATTCTATACCATTTCTTGAGCTCTTCCATAAGATTAATATTTACTCACCTGCTTTGAGAGATGGCTTATTGGAAGGCCTTCCTTGTGTCATCTCCTCTCTATTCTGGTGCTGTCCCCGTACCTCCCAGAAAAACTACATGCTCTCAGTCTTCCTCTTAAGATCTCCATCTGCAGGGAATCCCATTAAGATAGGTGGTAATATGAGCACAAAGTGACACCCCGCCCCATTATCTCCTCATATAAAAAGCCCTACTCTGCTTTCGCAGAAGGTCATTCTTTGGGAGGCTGAGGCAGGAGGATTGCTTGAGGCCAGGAGTTCAATACCAGCCTGGGCAACATAGAAAGACCCTGTCTCTACAAAAATTTTTTAAAAAAGTTAGCCAGGCATGGTGGCATGTGTCTGTAGTTCCAGATACTTAGGAGGCTGAGATGGGAGGATCACTTAAGCCCGGGTGTTGGAGGCTGCAGTGAGCTATGATTGCACCACTGCACTCCAGACTGCGCCACAGAGCTAGATCCTGTCTCTAAAAAAAAAAAAAAGAAAAGTCACTAAGAGAGTCTGAGAGTCTGGTGAGAGGGGCAGATTTTCATTCCTATACTTTCTATATTGTGTTTTTTGATCCTGTCCAGCATGTGGGCAGAATCCAGACATCCAGGATGTGGCAGATTTGTCTCTAAGACTGTTAAACCACAATCCTGCAAGAGCAGTTAGAATGCAGGTTCCAGCTGTCATAAGAACCTCTTCAGCTGATGCTGGGGTTTCATATCTGTTTATCTCTACCACAATAGGGTACTTTTCTACTCCTGCAAAAATAGAAAGTCACAATAATAAAGAAACCTGCAAATTTTGCACTCAATTAACAACTTATGCATCCTTTAAGATAGTGGTTCTCCAATGTTAGTGTGCATCAGAGTTTTAACACAGATTAAAATACAGACCTCACCCCCAGAGTTTCTGAACCAGTAGGTCTGCGGTGGGGAGTTCACATTTCTGTTGCCAGGTGATCTTGAAATTACTTGTCTAGGGAACATATTTTGAGACCCATTGATTTAAAGAATTTTGACATTCTTTTCACTCATAGCTTAGATGATTATATCTTTTACAGTCTCTGTTCCTTTTATGGAATCTTCTAATACAATGTACTCTATACAGTTTTTCAAGTGATTATATTGTATTTAGTGGACTGTCAACATGTCTTATTAGAGACGGTAGGATATTTAGAATTTTCTACTTATATAGATGTCCTCACCACGAGTTGTCCACATTAGCAGCTCTTTTACCTAGTAAAGTAATATTAAGTTACTTCTTTTAATTTTAAAAACAATTAGCAATCTCATTTTTTTCAGATATAACAATTAGTATATTCAAATATATTGCAAATACAGTGCCGTTTCTATCAAAAGTTGTGAAGTTTAGAATCTCGCAGGACACTTTTACATGCATAAAATGTTTCATTTTTAGGACAAAGCTCTCATCTCTCCTTTACCCTGACGCATTGGCATCATGTTTTCCAGCATGAAAAACAAGCTTCCCTGAGGGACTTGTACGTTGAAGCGTTTCTGAGAAATGGGATAATTGATGTCAGAGTGCTGTGAGGAAAGGAAGAGGAGGTCTTGGCATGTATGTATGCTTAATTTCTGGGAATCCGAAAGATGACAAATCCTGGAATGCAATGCAGTCACCAGTGAAAGGGCCACAGAAAACCTGAACTCTGCACCTGAGTTTGCTGCTTATTTACTGGATGGCCCCAAGCATTCATTCATTCATTCACACATTCAGCAAACAGATCTTGAGCGCCTATTAAGCGCCAGGCACAGTTCTAGAGGCTGGGCATCCACAAGTACATGAGACATACAAAGCCTCTGCTTTCCTGGAGCCTACAATCTAGTGTGGACAAACTAAAAAAAATAATGAGGCTTATACTTTGGAAAAAAGAGAGCTTTATTTCTTGTAAGGGTCTTTTTACAGCTCGCGGTGGCCGGTCTGGCAAGTTGGGAAACATGGCTCTAAGCCACAAGCCGGGAACACGTGCTTCAAAGGAGAGACAAGAAGAACAGGATTTTGTACGGAGGGCGGTGGCTAAATATACGTATTTAGCAAGGTAGAGGAGTCATGAATATTTATGAAGAGAGAAATCATGCACTTGTGTAATAGTGCTTTCTATCTCCCATCCCGTCATGGCTGGGCACTCAGTGTTGAGGTCCCCTTGGCTGAGAGGGGTCCGCTCAGTTAGCAGAGGGCTTAGGATTTTATTTTTAGTTCTCAGGACAAAGAGAAACATGCGAACGAATAAATATTTGTTGAATTGAATTGAAATAAATCACACGATGTCAAGCAATGATACCTGCTGCGAAGAAGAAGGGGGCAGGACAAGAGACAATGAGAGAGAAGACCTCTCTGCGGAGACCCTGCAGCAGACATGCAATGATGTGCGGAGAGGGCGATGTAAACAGTGGGCATTCCAGGTGGAGGGAAGAGCAAATGCAAAGGCTCCGAGACAGATGCATATCTGGCATGTCCCAGGTTGTTCCTGAAAAGGGCCAGATCTGCAGAGTGGCCTCCAAATGCTGACAGGTCTGAGAAATCAAAGAACAAGGTAGACAGATCCAGTTTGTCGGTAAAGGGTGTTTTATTGGGGACCTTACAGACGGAAGTATGGTCTTGGGTGGCAGCAAGACGGGTAGATGTCAGCACCATTATTCCCCAGACCCAGGGCTTACATACCATAGGGAAAGGGGGCAGGCAGGTGCTGTTGGAGGGAGGGGAAACTTCCTTTTCCCCTGAATGTTTGCTGAAAGATCAACTCACAAGGAAGATTAATAAGAGAAAGAGGTTTATTTACCAGGCACAAGGGGAGAATCACAGAGTGATTACTCAATATTCCAGTGGGTCCAGAAATTTATATACCCTCCTTTGGCGGACAAATGAGGAATATAGGTAATTCTGTGTAGGAGCAATAAATGGTTTTGAGGGAGGATGAGTGGATGGGGGAAACAGATTGACTTGTAAATGGTTCTCTTTGCAAATTAAATTAACCTGAGAGACAGGTATTTAAAATGATTTGGAACAGTTTGGTTGCATTCTTGATCTTATTTGCTGCAATATAGTGAGATAACAGGGAAGGGAAGGGAAGTCCATTGTTCTCTTTTTTTAAATTTTTTTTTATTTCTGCATATTATGGGGGTACAAATGTTTAGGTTATGTTGCCCTTGCCGCCCCTCCCCCAGTCAGACCTTCAAGCATGTCCGTCTCCCAGATGGTGCGCATCGCACCCATTACGTTGTATATACCCATCCCCTCCTCCTCCCTCCCATCTGCCCGACGCCTGATAAATGTTATTCCTATATGTGCACATTGTTCTTTTTGATGGGTCTGTCTGGTTTATGCAGACAGAAGAAAGTCTCTTCCAATGCCTGTTGATCTCTAAGGGCCTTTAATTCAAAATGCTCTTTATACCAAGGAGTCACATTTTGGGGTGAAATTTCCTGAGCTCCTTCAGCGCTCTATAGAGACAACTAAAGGCCACTCTCCAGCACAGGCACAAATGCTACATGCACCATCGCTTGTAATGTGTGCAATAGCATCAAAGTGGCTTTGGTCTAAAGGCAGGATTTATAGTGGGTACATGTTCTTACACTGAGGACAGTAAATAAAGTAGGAATGAGGAGGTGTTCCCGGGACTGGGGTTAATCAGAAGTCAATGTGACGGTCAGCATGCAAGACAGTGTCACTTTTGTCTCCGCGCAGGCACAGCAAGGAGGCTGAGCCCCTGAGAGCTGCTGGGAGGGGTACAGAGGAACCGAGGCCAGGGAAGTAGTCTTCAGGGCCTGCAGGTTGTATTTGGGCCTTATTCTGCGTGAGATTAGAAACCATTCTGGAGATGTTAGCCGAGGAATGACACGATCTAATTTAGGGAAAGAAGAGCTTCGAGGTCACCAGGTGCTCACCTCCCCCTTGGCTCACACAGACACCAGACTTGTCCATTTTAATAATCTTTGTACACTGAAGGAAGCCACACTAACTTATCTTTCAAATAACAGGGGTCTTTTTTACACTGAAAGGAACCCATACTAAATTGATATTTGTTTTTAAACAAATTAACAGTTAACAATGATCTAAATAGTCACATTCTTCTTGGATAACTGTTCCATCAAAACACAAGAATTTTACAAATTAGAGTTCCTGAAACATTTAAACAGTGATCAAAAACTTAATTCAACTCTTCCAAACTAAAATGTAATGAAAATTATAAGCCAATATATTATGTCTTTTTAAATATTTAAACAACTTAAAAATTGGACACATTCATATGATCATAAAAATTTTCAGGATAAACCTCCAAAAAACCTTTTTTAAAAAATGCCAATGTCATGCATATAAATTTGCTTCGTCATTATCTTTGTTCTTATTTGCTGTTTTTCATATTGCTTCCCTGGGTGGTGGGGGAAGGTGGCTGGGGTCTTCCGTCTGCCCCTCAGATCCATCCTCCTCCTTGTCTTCCCTGCTCTGTGCCCTGGGAAATTCCTTGTATAAAATGCATCCACACAGTCCTTTATCCTCTGACTTCGGGTGGGTTCCAGCAGCAGTGGGAATCGGATCACAGGGTGGCAGGTGGGACAGTGAGACGGGCTCCCGTCCTGCAGAGTCTCCCTCAGGTGGCTGTGTTCCTTGACAGAAGCCCTGTCACTGCCCCGGCTCCCTCGGGGCAATGGCTCCCGACTATTGCTACCCTCACACTACTGTTCCTTGCTGTCGTCAACATTGTACCCCTGGCTGACAGACGAGATGAACTCTCTGTGGCTAAGAAGAGACCCTCAAGAGAAAATTCAGCAGCGATAGCAGGGAAAAGGACTTTGCTAGGTACCCCTACATTGCTTGCTACTGCAGGGTTTGTTAATTGCCATAAGGTTTTCCTCTTGCAGTTAGGCAGAAATCTGTTCTAGAGAAACGCTGCCCGACTGACCTCAGTGGACTGTTTGATGCCGGCCAACTGGGACACCCCCACTTTGAGGGTCCTGCCAGCAGTGCTGATGAGACTGGCCTTACAAACATTCTTTCCTGGTAGGAAGCTATAGACTTTAAGCCAGTTCCAGCCAGCTAATGGAGACTGTGCACAAAATATCTTTGTGCCCTATAGTTCACCTTTTGACATGAAGAGCCAAATTCTAACTTATTTTAATGTCAAAACCCTGCCCCAAAGCAAACCTGGGATGTATGTTTTATATACATGTTAAGTCACTACACATGTGCTAGACTTTCTCCTTAAATATTCACACACATTCCCCAGATCTGATGAGCATGCATGGAAAACAAACTCTGTAAGGCTTAAACGTCACTGTTTGCTCCCCTTCCTTGGAGTGTGTTCTTACAGTTCCCCTGGAGTTTATGTTCCCTGATCTGCAGGTTGTTACTCCAACAATAAAATTATCTCCTTTTTCCTCCCTCTGTAGATCGCATGGTCATTTTGTTAACGTTGGTTTCCCTTAACTCTACCCACCTCTCTATAAAGATTCTTCATTACAGACCCTCCTCAATCACTCTGGTGCAGTGTGATTTCCCGTTAGGACCTGGACCAATACATCCGGTTACAATTTTATTTGCCTGACCTAAGAAATCAGGGTGACTTTTACTGGCCAGTTGGGGTGACCAGTAGGGTGAACAGTTGAAGACTCAGAACCAGGGACAGGAGACTTAGTTCTACCTTCCAGGACACTCCGTGCAAGTAGAATAGGCTCTTTATCTTTTATAGATAGCCTTTGTTTATTATGCGAGGAATTGCCCAGGTTATTGGCTCTAACCAGTTTCACTTGATTTTTTTGCGTCGTTAATCTTATGATCTGTAGGAAAACAATACTGTTTCAGCGTCTCATCTTGATAGCAGAGCCTGAGAAAAGACTATGTCTAATTATGTAAGTGTTTATGATGCTACTGATAAGCCATTTTGCAATTGCTTGTTCTAAGAAGGACCTGGTGTGGCTTGACTAATTATGAAAGTGCTGGTCAATTCAGTTAACCAAAACAGCAATTTATTCCTCACTGACTGTTAAGACCTGCAGTATTATGAGGCCTCTGCAACCCAGGCTCTGGCCCTGTGTGCACGCAGGAGCTCGGGCCCACGAGGCCCCCAGGAGAGTGTGCACAGGGAGGGGGCTTTCGGGGTAGCCCACTTGGGATACTTCCAGGCTTTCAGGAAAACAGCAGCCGTGATTCCAGCCTTGCACCCTTTCCGATACAGTCTGTAATCCCTGAGTGATCCTGGCCAGACTGTCAGTAAGAATTTACTGCCCAGCAGCGGGTGCCAGCAATGGTCGTACCTGGTCAGCTGGTTTGGTGTTTGAATTTTCCTGCCTTCAGGTTTTGTCTGCTCAACTGGGCTCGTATAAGTCACTTTTGATGCATCTTCACCTGGTGGCTGGGTCCCTTTTTTCTCTAGACTGCTATGGAAACTAGAAACATAGTGACATGTCAACATTACCCCTGGGAGGGCTTTTCTTTTGGCCCCTTCCCAGCTTGCAATGCTCTGCTGCCCCCTCCATGGCAGAAAAGCAGGTGGCGCCAGGATGGGGGCAGCCACCGTGAAGCCTCTGCTACTGCCTGGGCACCTTGCAGCTCTTCTGTCACTGGTCTTCAAGCAGACTCTGACACTGCCCCATCAGCCCTCTGCCTCGTCAGGTGGGCTTTACTCCTCCGGGAACACAGGAGACATCGGGCTTCCTCCGTACCCCACCCCACTCAGATCGCCTGCCCGCTCCGGCCCACGTACTTCTCTCCAGTGACACACCTCGGAGGTATCCCTCCTGTCAAAGGCCAGTGTGGGGGCTCTGGGCCCTGTCACCTCTCTCTTGTCCTTTCTAAGGACATCAGTCCTTCTCTCACGGGTATCAGCAATGTTTCTGCTGAGCTGGAGACAGAGAGTAGCTGATTAAAGCACCAAGTCCAAGTTTAATCACTTAACTGCAAAAGCATAAGCAAGAGCCTCCCCCTGTCGGAAGTCAGTTGAAGCAGTACACACGAGGGGGTGGGAGTCATCTCACTGTTGAGGGAGCCCCCCAAACAAAAGGCTCCTGCAGTTTTAGGTACGTGGGGACCAGAAGGCAAGGGACAGAGTAGAAAAGTACTGAGTCCTGAGTCAGAGAGGATAACAATGTCTTCGAGGTGATCCCCTTCTCCCCTATACTTGTACGAGGAAGCCTGGGCAGAGGAGCCTGAAGATGACCTAGGGTAGAGGCCAGGCCACGGTAGCTCATGCCTATAATCCTAGCAAGGCTGAGGTGGGAGGATTGCCTGAACTCAGGAGTCTGAGACCAGCCTGAGCAAGAGCGAGACCCCATCTCTACTAAAAACAGAAAAAAAATTAGCCCAGTGTGGTGGTGCATGCCTGTAGTCCCAGCTACTTGGAGGCTGAGGCAGGAGGATGGCTTGAGGCTGCAGTGAGCTATGATGACACACACTTCTGCACTCCAGCCTGGGCGACAGAGCAACACCTCGTCTCAAAAAAAAAAAAAAAAAAAGCCCTCAGATAGGGAGACCCAGGAATGAAGGTGCCAGGCTAGGGAGCAGGTGTGTGTAGGATCATGGCCAGCGGGGGCAGCCTGAGGCCTTGACCGCAGCTCCCTCCAGAGGCTGCAGCGCCCAGGCTGTGCCAAATCCGGTGTGGCGAAGGCGGTGTCCTTGTGAGGCTTGCCAGGCTCAGCCTTGTGATTGCTCATGGTTAGGCCTGAAAAATCATACCTAGGATTTTAACCAGGAGCTGAACTCCTCAGTTTCCTGTCTGTAGACTCCACCCAACAGTATATAATCACGGTGAAATATGACCCACCTGAAATATCCCATCCCTGACTTTCTTGCCTGCCCTCCAGGTACTGTTACATTTCTCTAGCCCTGAAGTCTTGCTTCTCAAAGCAGTTGGCTACACCTGCTATCTCAACTTCTCTACATCCTACCATCATCCACTCAACAACCTGATGTCTAGATTTTATTCTCGTCACTCTACTGGAACAGTTCTTCCTGAGGTCTCTAGGTTGGGCTGGGTTCCTTGGAAATAGACTCACGAATGAATACTTGCATGCAAGAAATTTATGTGGAAATGTTCTTGGGAAGAACACTTGGAAGGAGTGAGGAAAGCAGGATTGGGCAGTGGGAGGAGTGGACCATGATGTAGTCACACAGAGATCTCAGCTGAGGCCACAGGGAGTTCTGGAAGGCGGCAATGATTCAGAGTCATCTGAAGTTGAGGCAAGGGGGCCCAGCCTTTGTACTCCTGCAAGTAGCAGTCATTGGGGAACCTCCAGTAGCTGCAGGCTTTTTCTTGGGGTATGTCCAGTTTCCTGGGAGAAGAACTCTCCTGCCCATAACTCCCAGAGGGGGGTTATGCCTGACTGGCAGCTCCCTGAATGAGGAGCAGGCAGTTGCCAGAAGGCCACCTTGAGCTCAGTCCTCTTGTTTTAGACAATGCCTCGGCCCTGTTGTTATTGGATTCAGGACCTCAGTTTCTTGCTGGCTGTTGATGGAGGCACCTCAGGTCCTCACCATGTGTTCTTTCCTGCCTCTTCCAGGTGTGTAAACCAAGAAGGCAATAGTCTGCTAGCAAGGTGGGAATCCCCATCATATTGAACCTAATATAGCACCCTATCACCTTTGTCCCATTCCGTTGGTTAGAAACAATTCGCAGGTACTGTCCACACTCAGTGGGAAGGGATGACTCAAAGGAGTGACCACCAGGAGGTGGAGATCATGGGTAGCCATCTTTGATGTGTCAACAGAAAAAAAGACCAAACTCTGCAAAGTAATTTTAAAGAGATTTACTCTGAGCCAAATTTGAGGACCATGACCCGGAGCCACGCCCAAGAGGCCTTGAGCAAGTGGACTCGCAGAGGTTGGGTTACAGTTTGGTTTTATACATTTTAGGGAGACAGGGGTTACA